>OOFC01004043.1:2256-21434 GCA_900323345.1 Pseudochromis fuscus | reverse complement strand
CCGAGGGGGCGGCCGGGGTGCGAGGGCCCGTCCAACGCTGCTTGAAGCTTTAATTTTTCTGTATTGTTCATGTTTGTTGAAATGTGTTTAAATCAACAAGGATAGAAAGTCTACATTGTGTCAGTTAGTTTAATATTCAGAACCACACTTCTCTCAGTCTGGTAAGTCTTGTTTATTTTAAATAAATTCTCATCTTCAACAACACATGTTGCAAAGGAAAGAGACATATTTACATAGTGTCCTATATATGGTGCCATATGCAACATAAGACATAGTCCCATTAGGCAACTGTAAATAAATTAGCATCATTCAGTTTGAATGTGTACTGTATGTAGGATTGTAATGATTTAAACAATACAAACAACACAAATTAATCATCCTGCGTGCTACTTTACTAGATACAGTGAGACTGGCAAAAAAAAGTGTTGAACCACACAGTCCTCCACATTTTATCTGAAAAGAATTTCATGTGTTTATTTACATTTAGTTACCTTGGCTCAGCAAATCCCATCTTGTTCTGTGTTGATGCTTCTATAATGAACCTCATTATATGGTACATTTCTTATATAAATCACGAGGAGCTCAACAGTACACAGCACAGCTCCCTTGGTGATTCTGCCGGGGAGCATCCTTGCCCCCTTCCTCACCCTCGTCTGCTCCTCACATCATAAAACTGCTGTTAGCTAATACTGTGTGTTTAATTCCTCATTGTGGAGCTCACCTCAGGGTGGCCCTGCCAAACCCTTCCCGCTGGAGATTTACAGTCAGCCATTTTGTGCACTAATTGCCCGGTCCAAGTGCCGGGAGGTCAGCCACAGCCAACAATGGGGAGGCTGGCTCACACACCTGCTACAAGCCGGGCCAGGCATATAGGGCAAACTCCTCAAACAGCAGGACACACCACACCGGGAGTCTCCTTGAGTTATCTAGAATAAAGTCTGTCAGATTTAATCTCTTGCACTGTGCTCTATTGTTTGGAGATAAACAAGTGGCAATTTTTTCCCCCAACTGACTGTATGTTACTGGATCATAAATCAAAGTCAGATAAGAGGTGGATGTCTGATGGTGGTGATAGATCGGCCGCATGCTCTGCTTGATAAGGATCTAATCTTTTCCGCTCGGATTTGCGATTCATCTTCTGCTTCTCCTCCACCCATATCATCAGCTGTGTCCTCCTACATTAGGTCCTACCAATCTCAGTTTGATTGGATGCATTAGACTGATGCTCTGACCATAAAACCAGTATGAGTTATGCAGAAGATCATTCACTGCTGCCACTTAATCCTCCTCTCACATTAACATTTCCAGAAGATCACACAGGTATTATTAGATCTAGTTGTCCACCTCATTGACTCCTCTTATTGGTGCTGAAGAGTTAACAGATCAGTCCACTCCTCACCATTTACTACAGGGACTGGAGTGGTTCTGCAGATTAAATGACAGCTAAGCACAGTTTTGCCTTTGTCTGGTCATTTTTAAGAGCTCTTAATCACTATCTATTAAAGGCTACTACAGACTCCATGCTATTCTGAGCACTCTGCCTTTATTAACATCAGCTGACACCTCCATCATTCAGTGGTTCCTTTGACTTTATCACCACTGGTGACCCCTTCCATCTATCTAATTAACCACAATTTACTAATCACACAGGCCACTTTCCCAGAGCTGTTCGTCCTCCATCAGCGAGCAGGAACAAAGGTTTATTAACGGGGCCTCCCCACCATTACCACAAAGAGCCAGATTATAGCAGTGATATAGGGATTCCTCATGTCAATTTGGAATCAAGAGCCATAAGAAATGCAGGGGTACTGCCAACATGTAATCTAGGCAGGTACAATGGCAGTAAGCCAGGTACAACAAAGTAAAAACAAGACTGTGTGGAGAAAATAGCCCTTGTGCTATCCCGAGGTTCAAAAAGAGAAGTATTATATAAATCGCAGCCTGCAAAGTTTGTCAAGAGCTACAACCTGCAAAGTGAGAGAGGAGGGGGTGGAGGAAGGGGGGGCAATTTCAGTTTTCATTCTACAGGAAAAGGTGGAGAAAATCGATAGGCTGAATGTTGGCTTATTGCCAACTTGCTGAGGGAAAAATGAGAAGATAACCACAAGCAGCAAGCCGTTTTTTTCTTTCTCACACCACACCAAGATATTACATCACAAACACAACAGTAAGGTACAGGTGAGCAGTGCATCAACACATACACACACATACATTTATTGTTGCTAGAGAGACAGAGAGGCTCATATCAGAGATGTGAGATCCAACAAACAGCAGTTTTTTCTGGTTTTAGAGAATCCACCGACATATTACAGGCATCTGTTTCAATCATATCCCCGATACCTTCCTCTAGCTCAAGGTCCAGGGTCACGCAGTTTCCAAAGGCACCTTTGATCTTGTTCATAAATGACATTTAAAAAGTTAAATTAAAATTATAAATGGATTGTCAGCACAAGACTGTTGATATAAAGATGTAAAGTGTAGAAAATGTGTTACTTTCCTTTGTTTTAAACATCCCATATCAATGTGTCATCTTCACATAAACAGTGATTGGAAAAAAAAACTTGAATAGCAGAGAAAAGACTACTTGCAAACAATGCAAACTATCTGATGCTTATTATAGTTCAGGACACTTTATATTGTTATTAATACTTTTAGGAAGCAACCTCTATTTATTTGTGTGCCCATTGCAGCAGCTGTATTTGTTGTTTTATTACTAATTCAGTACAAATGGAGTCAGTTTTTGTGGCTCAAACACTGATGGTGTTATTCTCCTTAAAATTCAGTAAATGCCAGGGTCACATTTGAACAATTTTCTTCATCTATTTTTAAAATTGTCCTTCCTTTCCCAAAACTGAATCCAAATCGATGAGCCACAGAGGACATATACTCTTGTTTTCCTTTTTAATGTGTGTTTCCATAGTTCAGTGAGTCTGACATACTGCAGCTCACATTAGTGAGTGACAACATAACCCTGTGCAGCTGCTCATGTCAGTAATGGGCATCAATAACCGGCGCCAGGCCTGTGGTCCGTAATTGTGTTGGAGGGGTCAGTATGGGGTCAACAGGGCATTCCCCCGGCCTGTCTAATGAAGGGAACACAACTCTCCCTCACACCAATAGCCCGTACAGCCATCTCCAATCCCAGGCCCCATTGCCCATGTCAATCACACCATCAGTAATAGATATGCCGTACACCCTAACAGGAGGCCTAAAAGCCATCAGAATATACAGTACTGGGGCCAGAGAATGCATGCTCCAACTAATGCATTGTATCATGGTTGTTTACCTCCCTATCACTCAGATAATGTATTTGTGTAGCTCCATCAAAACAGTGCCAGACTGAACCTGAATTTAATTGCAGTGTGAACTATGGTTGTTGTCCATGATAAATAATGAATAGAAAACCACATAAAAAAAGTGAAGATAGTTATGTTTACCCTCTGGGGACGACGGACCATGTGTCGTCACAGACACATAGACCATCACATGACCGATTTACGATGCTGTAGCAGCAAGACGCAGCCTCATCGAGTCTCCGTTTTAACTTGTGTTCAAACTATTCACCAGTTTTTGAATTGTGTTAATAGACCAAGTAAAACCAGACTATTAAACAATAAACGTCATGCTTTTTGCTGAATCTTGTGGTGTTTGGTGTGTGTTTGGTCCTGGATGAAATGATAAAAACAGGGGAGTCTGTGGAGAGTGCTGGTGAACTGAAAGTGAAAGTTATATTTGCATTCTCAGTTTTAAAACTGATTTCTTACACGTTTGTGGTTTCCAGACTCAAAAACCAAACTTTTTCCTACTCGTTCCTACTCGCTTGTTTTCATAGGTCTTCATACATAGTGTTCATACATATATCAGAATAAATAAATTACTGTAAAATCACATAGGTGAGGTTGTGCAAAAAAACACCCAAACAAAACAAGACAAGGTAGACAGTAAATTGACCCCAGACCCCTGAGGGTGAATCAGAGACCACCAATGTAACCAAAATGTAACCACATCAGGCCTGGTCCATACCTTTTAAGTGGTCATATTATCAAAAGTAAAACAAGACAAAGAGTGGACAGCCATGCCAGCAGCTCTGTGAGGCTGTATCAGGACACATGACTGCTTTATGATCAACACTAACACCAGTACAACATGCTCACCATGATGATGCTTCATGTTGGGTAGAATAATTGATTGCACTGCTCATTATATTAGCATGACTTGTTAGCAAACATTCTGAAGTGCAGACAGGAATGATGGGAATTGTATTTTTGTCAGTAGATGATAAAAACTACACCAGCATAAGAAAAAAAAAACATTGAACATATTTTGAATATTTAAAAAACTTATTTATCAACATTTCCAGAACACTTCACTTCCATTAACACATACTGTTCTCATTTCTTTTTCTTATACGTACATATTGTCCCTCCCCCACAGTTTCTTTATTGTGTACAATCCATAGTCCTGTAGCTGTAATCAGATGCATTGTGGATGAGCTAATTTGCTTAAAACTTTATTTTACATATAGAGAGGCCAATATGCGAGCACAGCCTAGACAATCAGGTCTACCACCCACGCAGCTCTAGTTCAGTGATGTATTACACATCATCCATCACCATTGGCTTGTGTAAGGCAGGGGAGGGCCCGATACACCCTTGTGTCAGACATACGCCAAGGGCAGGCGAGGTTTGTCTTTGAACTGCTTAAGTGGAGGTAACAGAGCTCATACTTGCGTGATTGGATTAGACTTGAAATGCCTTCAAGAGTTTGTGCACATGGGAAACGAAGTTAAAAAGCTTTTTTGGTTGAAAGTATGTCTGAATCCGCCTTATCAGACCTGAGAGATAATGAGATGCTGAGAAACAACAGAAATCTTGTCATGCTGCGATATTCACAATAATGAGTTTGTTTCATGATAAATTAATTGCAAGATAAGTAAACAAGAAATCTTAAAGAAGCTGCATTAAATCTATGTCCGGATTCAATTTTCTTTTTTCCTCCGACTGAAGCACCAATAGATTAGGCTGGGAGTCTGGCTGGAATTGAATTAGCACAAAATGAATGGCTTTGGTTACATAGAGAACAAGCCGTGTCCAATCAGTGTCTCTTTTCAAAGTAAGACGCTCCAAAACATCAGTCAATTACGCTTTGTTTGAGTAGTGGGAGACTGAAAAATGCGGCAGGGGAAAAACAATAGACGAGGGGGAACTGCAGGGAAGATGGAGAGAGTCGAAGTAAAGGAAGGAGAGAGTGAGGATGAATGGGGGTAAGCTCGAGATGGAGATGGTGGGGAGGCGAGGTCGCACGCAAGGAGGGGAGGTGGAGTGGCGAGATGGTGAATGAAAATTACAGGGAGTATTTGAGAGAAATATGCCTACACATGTCAGCAAGCAGCCTACGACGTCAGCATTGTGTAAAAATAACCTGTCCAATTATGAAGAGAGACTGCTCACCTTTCTATCTGGGATGCTTTACTGTAGACGAATATCCCATGTGATCCCCTTCTCTCCTGATATATACATCTCCTGTATATATTTAGATGCAGTCATATATTGCCTCTGATAATGTGATTTCAGAAAATAGATTGGAATTGTTCACTGTCTTTTATAAAGATGGATTGTTCTGTCAATATTCTATGGCTGGCTAGCGTTAGCTC
Source organism: Pseudochromis fuscus (assembly GCA_900323345.1). NCBI lineage: Eukaryota > Metazoa > Chordata > Actinopteri > Pseudochromidae > Pseudochromis > Pseudochromis fuscus. The sequence continues at coordinate 15,781 of OOFC01004043.1, read as the reverse complement.
GCCACGCAGCATATGACTTTCCATACCCCAGCAAAAATGGTGTTTAATGCTTCCCTGAGAATGTATGGCTGCCGCTGATTCCATTATCCATTTAACAACCTCTAAAAGGAGGATTTATTTCTGTAAATTAGCTCCTGTATAACATGATTGTATCATGGATCATAAACTTTAAGTCAATACAACATGGGGATACCGTGGTTAGGGGAAGAAAATACCTAGCTGACCCCTTCGTCTCCTCATCCAGCATCCAGCAGTCCCAGTTGGGGCAAAGGCAGCTGTTCCTGGTAGAACTTTATCTTATTCTTCCTCCATCTACAAGGTTCTCCAATGTCCCACAGTAGCCATTTGCTCATCAGCCTATTACCTTCAATAGGCGTCAGAGTAATTGGCTATTTCACACATGTAAGGGTTGAGCTGGCAGAGGGTAAAGGCCAGGCAACCAGGCTGTCTGTGTCCTGCACCAGAGTCATCCATCAATTATTATCAGGCACAAGGAAAGCCACTGCGGCCCTGAGCCGGCACTTTGTCAAACCTCATCCAGGGCTCCCTGGTTAATCCATTAACATGTGTGAGCTTTAGCTGAGTAGATGTATACTGAGCACAGTGCATCTACTTGAGTGTGTGTGAGAGCTTCGATACAATAATATTGTACTGCTACAGTAAATTTCTCCAGTGTACTTGCATTTGTTGACACAGACTTATATTCATAGTGTCTGTTGATGGATCACTTTAAATTTAGTCATTATTTTGACTTCTTACAAAGCCTTCCTCACATTTACAGTTAGTAAATCTTGAGATTTATTTCCAAATAAACTGTCTTTATTTTTACTATTTTAATATTATGCAGATTTGAGAAGATAGCCTTATATATTACACGCAGTTCAAAGTTAGCTGTTTGTTTTTGATGAGGGCTACATGATACTGTGCATTTGATCTGTAAAGTGGTGTGTTACAGGTGCTGTCAGTTTTGTTTTACTATGGTCAGTAAAGAAGAAAACAAGAGATTGTGCTTTAAATCACATCCTGACGTAATGCAAAAACTAGTAAATAATTAATGTTGGAGCATCAAGTTCTAACCCCCAGTGTGTCCAGATATATGATCATCTGGAACAGTGACAACCTTCATGGGCAAAAACAAAAAGATGGATGACAGACACAATACATTGAAGTTGTTTCTTCATATTTACTGAAAGTAGTAGAATTTGGAGTTTAATGTGGAATTATATTTTCACACCATAGTCTGGCCATAGATACCTGCAGTGCTACAGCTGACCAGTAACACTTTAGTTAGCAATGGTAGAGGTATGGAATAATAATAATAATAATAATACCCCTCAATAAAGACATGTTCTGATCTCGAGATTATCATGGCAAGAGTCAAATGAAAACAGCATGAATTGTTACAGTTGTCTTTACTGAGTGCCATCGTTGGCAAACATTTAACCTGGATAGGAGGATGAGTTTATCAAAAACGCTGTGAAGCAAGGCGTTGCTCATGTGTGCCTGACCTGCAACACTGTGATATGGAGAATTGAAGACATACCCTCAGACATTTGGGAGGATAATTGGACAGGACAATGAAATTCAGATATTTTCCTGTCGTCTGTGATCACAGCGTAGACAGTGTTTAGTCTGTCTTTTTTGAGAGGAGTTGATGATGATGTGACCACAGGAGAGCTGCTTGACCTCCAAAGACTTTGAGGTCAAACAAGAGGAATGGATGATTCATCAGTGTTTGTTTAGCAGCTGATGACATGAAACTCCCAGGGACAAAACCAGAGATCCGTACTGTAGCAGTTTTTCTCACTCAGGGGAAAAATTGGCCAATTTTTGGTGGTAAAGGGACAAACCATGCGAGAACTGTCAGATATGGTATGGCTCAAAGATTTTTTTCGATGTCACATAACAAAGCAATTTAAATGGGCTGAACATCAGCCTACAAGGTCAAGACGCTGCGTTCGACTAACTATATGCACACATTAAGGCCTCTGCAACCAAGCTCTGGCTTTTTCAAAAGATACTTGTCATAAACATACACCAGCACCACACATCTCCATGGGCTGCATAAGGTCATGGACAATTTTGCATAATACAAAACTAGAACGCAAAGCAGGAGGTAGGCAGCAGCCATCACTTTCTCTCTCTCTCTGAAGTTCAACGGATGCTTTCGGGATTTTCTGCGATTGAAAAGGACAAGTTGCTTTTCTGCTCTTTCTTCTCCCTGGGCCCCGATGATCCCCTCGCATCAACGGCAGCTGAAGCTTGAGCTGCAGTGCGACAAGTGGTGGGGATGACACAAGCAGATCTTTCTTGTAAACTTCAACTGGCAGCTGGATAAAGACAGGCGCATAGAAAAATGCATTTGAAAATAAAATGCTGAGAATATTTGACTCCACATGTTTGAGTGAGGAGATATCCCATTGTGAGTGGGAATAAGAGCCAAGTGTGACATTCTCTGCATTTGGGGACGGCAGTGGCTCAGTGGTAGAGCAGCCATCTACCAACCAAAGGGTCGGTGGTTCAATTCCTCCTCCTCCCAGTCGGTGTGTCCTTGGGAAAGACACTTTACCCAACTTTGGCAGCCACACCTCCATCAGTCTGCCCCAGGGCAGCTGTGGCTCTCATAGCTTACCACCACAGGTATGAATGAATAATGGTCTCTGTAAAGAGCTTTGAGTGTCTAGAAAAGTGCTGTATAAATCCAACCATTATTATTAATATTATTTGATCCACTGCTGTCAAAGTTAGGACGTCCCTCACATTACACATAAATCCAACTTCACTCCAAAAATTCATTTCACGCCAAATTAGGAGGGAGACGATGGCACAAGGTGACACAGCTCTTGATCTTTAGCAGTAACACTTCTGATAATGGTAATGAAGAAATGAAAGATAAAAGACAAAGAAATAAAGCAAGGAAAATCATACAACAGATGTGTTGTAATGATCGTCTCAGAGTAAGGAGAGAAGGTAGTTGGCAGATTTTCTGACGGTGCTATAATACAGCCTCTTCCTGGACACCAATGAGACACTTCATCTGGGAAAGAAAAGAACCATCGTAATCTGGATTCCTCATTCACATGCACTGTGATGCTGATTTACATGTAACAGCTTCAGAAAGCATGCAAACTGCCAGGTCGTCTTTTTAAAATTAACCACCGTCTAGACAGCTACAACACTGTTTCTTTGGATTTCCTGCTTTATTCAGCAACTCAGCCATATGACTTGCTGACAACTTACTAAAGGAAAAAAAAAGGCATATTTTTTTTATATATAATCTTAGGGTTTAAATATTGCCAAGTAACACAACGTTGCACACGTCTTTATATTCATAACAGCCAATGAGTCACTCTCTTTGCTCCCGCCATCGCTGCATCTCTCTCTGCAGTAAAAACTCGGGGTGAAGATAAAGGAGGGCAGGCTGCTGGTTGGCTGGCTAGTTGGCTGGCTCGGTCCCTGCTGACAGGTTGTGATAGGTGTCATCTATCACCTATGAAAAGGCCTGAGGGCTCACCACACCAATCACGCTGGTGCCAGATGTTAGAGCTGAACACACAAACACACACATACACACACATCCCTGCACACAAACATAAATCTCACACGCACAAACAAACCCGACACATGCAGAAAACTGTCATTGTTATTTAAAAAGAAAACGTGTGTATGATGCATGAGCAAAATCCCATATATTGGATTGTTTGTTCACAAATGCATTGAAGACACAGGATTTTCAGAGCAAACTGAACTGGAGGGTGTGAAGGAAACAGTGGTTTTTGAACGCCCTGAACTGCACATGTAATAAAACAACAGCAAACAAAGAACAATGACTTCACCATCAAGTTATCAGCACAGACAAAGAGGGGAGGCCCCCCACTGTTTCTGATGGACCTGTGCAGACAAAAGGGAAGGCCACCTCACCGCATGAGCAATTACAGCAACAACTTCACATGTCGCTGGATCCCCCGAGGGGCCAGACATTATGAGCCCACCTGTCAAGTACCCACATGCCTTTCCACGGATTCATCGAAAGCACATACGAGCACTAACTCTCAATTAGTCCAAGGAAAGAGAGCATAGTAAGGTAATACTGTCAGTGAACCTCAAAAAAGCCTCAGCTCTAATTAAAAGGAGGGGCTGTTGTAAGGTTAACACAGTCCAAACAATTTTAATAAGTTGGATGGCACACACACACACACACACACACATTCATATACACAAACAAGACTGCTAAATAAGCCCTTTCTCTTATGCATGTTAACAAAGCCATCCAATTACTAAGTGAAAACAGCTGCACTGGAATAAGTGATGACCCCAGTGAAGAGATCTAACCCCGAATCTGATTGATGCTTTTTGCTCAACTGCCATGTGCTGAAAATATGATTCATTCAGTTTTTAATCTGCAGCCCTGTGAGCCTGTGTTTGGTTTCAGCAACACTCGTAAGGTTTTTCATGTTATTTCTGCTGGTGTGTTTCAAAGCAGTGCGAAGCGGCAGTGGAGGAGGGGAAGGAATGGTGGAGAGGTAATGAACCTCTTCATGCAGTGCGATCCTGGCGTAGCTGCGAGGAATGAGGGCCGATCATGTGGCTGCCTCTACATCACACTCCGGGATCCGTAGAGAGTAAGAGGCCTAATGTTGATTTATCAAGACCGACTGTGATGGTTGTATTAGACTTTGAACTTTTGCCTTCCTGTAGTTTGTATTGTGGTGTATATTTAAAAAAAAAAAAAAAAAAAAAAAAAAAAAAAGCAAGTGTCTCATGAATAAACGTCATATTTGCATTCCAACTTACAGCAAAGCAAAATCCAGTGAATCGGTCATGGCTGCAGATATCGTCTTGTCTTTAATATCGGGTGCTATCAGAATAATTATCTGAAAAGATGTTATAAAACCTTTTTTTTAAATTAATATTATTGTAGAAGTGTGAGATATATCCTCAGGTACAGGAAAGACAGAGCTCAGTAAATTATGTCGACTCGCCACTGTGGTGACAAAATAAATTTCAATTACAGCGATGTGAAATTGCATTTCCTTGGAGCATTAAGGGATTGAGAATCGCTGAAAGGTTTCATGCTTCGACTCAGGTCGTTTTCTTCCAGACGACAGCTCGTCGCGGTCACAGGACCTGCGGTTTGTTGCTGCAGCTGAGCTTCAACACTGGCTTTACAGGCTGTCTTATGAAATCAATAAGTCACTTTGGACAGATGTGTTTTCTCCGGTAACAGCTCACACAGAATTAATACTGATGATTACAGGCTGCAGCCATTGTGGGTCGTTTTCCTCCACCTGCTGACCCTCCATGGAGAACGGCTACTCCTGACCCACGTTTTGTGATCGTTCTGTCACATTTTCCGATCAATAGCAACCACGACTGTCGATGATCACGTAGATAAAATCTGTGAGTTTAATAAAGATGTTGTAGATAATTTTGACATTATTGATTATTGCCTTTTTAAAATGTATTTACCATCCTATAATATTCAATCCAATAATAACATCCCATTTTTTATTCTTAAATTGACTGACAGTGATATTGGATATACATGCTTAGACAAAAATCAACGATTGCTTTGCAAATGGTCTGGATTTCAAAGGTGCATGTTACCCAGTGTCGTCTAGGGGAACAGGGAGTAACATTAAAAATGACCAGATTATGATTTTTAATATGAAATGAAACTGAGTTCAACAAAGAGCAGGATACAACAAATGTGAATAAATACAAAAGTATAGCAAACAAAAACCTACAGAACTGAATGAGACTCCTTGACAGCAGCCATGCACACACTTTTAGTTCAATAATCAATGCTTAAACAAAAGAAACACACATGTGGGAGTAGTATTTCTAACACAAATGTCCAACACAAACACTGCTAACTAGAGTGTTTACAGCAAAAGAAATAAACACCTTGGATATTAATCCAGAGATATTCTTGAACAATATCTGATATGACCAATAAACAACATGAGTCACCACAGACACCAAGTACGAGTGACATACAACCAGAGGCAGAAGTGTTCAGTCTAAGTCACAGTCTGATAGGAGCACTGTGCTTTTAAACAGTCGCCAGGAAATCACTTGCGTGGCGGGATTGGCTGCAGGACTGGAGCACCAGTCCAGTTGCTGGCGGCGGTGGGAACAGGTGGAGGCAACAGAGGGCAGGACACAGAGGGAAGTCGGCACCAGTCCTGAACGAGTGTCCACACTGACTTCTCTGCATACAAGCGAGTGCATCAGAGTATATGTAGAAACAGATGCACTCAACAGAGATTAGTCTTGAAGAGGGAGAGGTGGAGAAATGCCAAAAGAAGTAACAGAACATTAATTCATATCAATAACTAAACATCCCACTGTCACACTGTGTGTTAGGATAATCAATCATTATATTTCAAATTTAAATTCATCAATTCAACAATTTTGAGGATCAAATAAAACCACTTATTTCTGCTTTTTCTCTGATTCATTGTACACTATCTTATAAAACGTGGGGTTTACATTGCAATCAAGATATTTAAATAATTTAAACCTTGAGCCTTAGGAAATGTGAAGGATGTTTCTTTACAACATTTTATAGACTGAACAATCAAACCAAAAATATATATGACAAATGGTTTTACAATGAAAATCATTAGTTGGAGCTGAGTGGAAATCTGGAATCAATCAATCAGTGAAGGCAGGAAGTCCATAAAAGCTCCACCAGACCTGTCTTCAGGGTGGTCACTGGAGTGTTAATGCCAGCTAATTGATACTCTAAAAAGAAAAGGGAGAATTTTGGGGCAGTCCATCTGCTCCATTTCACTCCAGGGTTAACTTCAACTACACATGACCCTCTTATCTAGTGACGCATGACCCTGGCCTGTGGGTCCAATGGAGCACTGAGCGATGCGAGCATCCCAGACAACACACTCATTACTCCAAGAAAACCCTGTTTACCTTTTTCTATCTGGAAAGAAGATTTTTGCACATTTCAGGTGACATTTTCCTCTAAAGAGTCTTATTCTTCAGTCTGCTGCACAGTTTCACTGTTGAATGATTTCCCTGAAAGAACCTAAATGTGCCAGGCTTCAGTGAGAGACTCATTTTCACAATGGCCAATAACGATAACAAATTCACCCTTTAAGTCCTGATTAAACCAGATGTTATGTGCCATCCTGCTTTAAGGACAACTCTCAGTGAAGCCAGGCATTGTTGAAATATTATGTTAGCAGTACGCTTTCCAGACAAGAGAGCACTGAGGACAGAGTGAATCACAGAATCCCCCGTTGCCTACAGAGCATCAAGCACAGGTTTCTGGTATATATACAGTGTACCGCAAAGCAAAGGGTCCAACGGGAACCTCTGCTGTCCATGTTGTCATGTATGTCTTGGAGCAGACGTGCCATTTAGCTGAACTACACAGTTACAGTCACTGCAAGTTCAAGTAGGTGACAAGGTCCCTGATACTGAAGTCCTCACCCATGTTTGCCTGTGAGTATCACACTTGAGAATTCAAAGGTCAAGATGAAGTGAACATGTCTGGGATGCTGCTGGCAGCACAGAAGCACCATTAGAGAGACCAGAGTGGTGTCACATTTAATACTAAACTCTAACTGCAAATAGTACACACATAACCATATGGTGGGAAAACAAAGAAACAAAAAATATTGAGGTTGTCTGTATATATTTGGACATAGGATGAAATTAGAGCACAGATCAGGTTTGTATTTCCAATTCCATCTTAATGAGGATGTAAAGTACCGTATTTTCTGGACTATAAGCCGCTACTTTTTTCCGACGCTTTGAACCCTGCAGCTTAAACACCGGTGTGGCTCACGTATCGGTGGCACGAAGCTCGTTGGCTTTTTACAAGCTAGCAAGCTCCATGCCGCCAATACATTTAGCCTCATCACATCAGACCCGGTCAGAGTGGACCACATGAAACTGTTCGAATAAATTCAATAGCGGCTTATAGACAGGAGCACTCAATAGTCCAGAAAATACGGCATATGCTTGAAGGTAGGGAGGTGATTGCAGGACTTGTGGCTCCTGATGGTTGGTTATGTGTGTGCACTGCAAGTGAACTCCCCACTGGCACATTAAAAATGAGCATTTGGCAACTTGTAGTGCATCTGTAGCTAGTACTAGAACAATAGGCTGGACATGTCATCTGTAACCATATGTACCTCCCAGAGTTATTTACTGTTGTGCTGGAAAAAAAACGTCCAATCAGCTCTCCAAAGCCCACAGTTTAAAGCCAGCAATAAATGCTCTATATAAAGTCTGGTAATTGCTGTTGACACATTGAGAGAAATGACTGGGAAAGAAATGAATGAAAAAAAAAAAAGTTACAGAAGAAGAGAAAAAAACTGTCAAAACCAAGGAGAAAGCAAATGTCCAAGAAGACAAGAAGTGACAGGGTATTTTCACAACCCCTAGAGTTTAGGTGTCAGTGCAGGAGAGCATGAGGAGCCAGTATGTTCTAACAGAAGTGCTGGATCATCACAGAAAATCTTTCAGAAAACACTTTCCCTTCACACACTTTCCCAAAGTTTGAGCACAGTTGGATTTTTCCAAAAATGTCTTTCTGAAACAAATATAATATAACCGCACACACTTCACACAGCAGTTGACCAGGTGTGTGAAAGCATATTTTCTCTCTGCAGTCATTAACTCATGTGATTATTGCCTCATGCCCATCTCTATGGCAGCAGGTTTTCACTCATCTCCGAGTGTAATCGTTCACAGCTACACCATCATGCTCACTAGTTTATTTCAAGCATGGCCCCACTTTTATGTACCCAAACTACTCATTAGTCGAATACAAAATCTCTGATAGCCAATTTAAACACTTCCAAGTGTTTGTAGTCCTAATTGTACACATTGGATAAGCACAACAGGATGATGATAAGATATCTTTCACATCATTACATTTTTATTTCTAACAGTCAAGATATGGTAATTAAAAAAAGGTTTTATTGTTTTCTGTATTTACTTAAAATGTATGCACCTCCTGGAGACATATTGTTACATCTGATTAATTATTCCTAATCATCCGTCAACCGTGTGTTCACATGTTGCAAGGTTTGCTGGATACCACCGAGTGCGTGTGATACGTCAGCCTGGTTATAAATTCCTGTCAATGACTAGACCTCATTTCCATTTTGTGCTCAGGCAGCTTTGATTTGAATATCACTCGTCCCAGTTCACCACTCCAGCTTTTAGAAGCGGGATGGGAGGTTGAGAGCTCTCAGCGGGGGGTACTCAAAACGTTGAGATGGAAAACCGAGTGTGTAAATTTTTCACACACAGGAAATTCTGACATTCCAACTGATAATGTGAGTCTCCTCTTTAACAACGCCTCCATGAAACGGGCTGTTTGTCTATTACTTCTACCAAAAGTTTACATTATGTCAGTTTATTAAATCGAGACATAAAATCAAACTCTTTTCATCTGTGAATGTAAGAAAGCTGTATGTGTTTGCACGTACATGCACAACAATGGGTGCCAAGGTCAAGTGGTGGTAAAAGTGCAGATCAGTCCAGGAGAGGCCCATCCAATCAAACCAATGTCTAATTTACCAGCCACTGATGGGCAGAGCTGCATATTGCTTTCATGCTTGAATTCTGCATGGGTTATAAAATTCAATGATTCAAGGAATATTAAAGCACAATATGATAACTGGCGTTAGCACTGTTGCCTCACAGCAAGAAGGTTCTGGGTTTGAATCTGGGCTCGGACATTTCTGTGTGGAGTTGTTCTCCCTGTGGGTTTTCACTGGTTTCCTCCCACAGTCCAAAGACATGCTGTGTGAGTGTGGATGTCTAGGGTCAAACACTGCAGTAGTATTTAACACTAGCTAAAAGCTGTTTTAGTATCAAAGTATTTTAGTGCTTAGTAATTAGCATTAGCATCTTAGATGTATTAGATAGCATTAGCAGCTAGCAATTAGCATTAACATGTTGGGCTTAAGATTGGTATAGTCTCTCGGTGTGGTGAGCTTGTTTTAAGTAGTATCTTAGCAGTTAGCATTAGCAGTTAGCATTAACATTGTATAGTTTGTCTAGGGTGAGCTTTTGTCTGTGGTGAGTTTTAAGTATTAAAAGCATCTTAGCGCTTAGCATTAGCATGTAGTAGTAGCAAGTTTGGTGAGTCAGTTTGTGTAGTCTCAGTGTTTGGCTAGTGTAGGAGCAGTGTGAACTAGCACTAGCACATTTCCTTGTTGTGAGCACAAGTCTCTTGTGTTTTAGATCAACCAGGATGTACCCCGCCTCTCACCTATTGCCAGCGGACTAGAGCAGACTCCGTGACCCAATTTGGAAAGTGTGTACCAGAAGATGATAAGTTCAAAATTCTTTCAGGATTTTGTTCTTGGTGGCACATTTATACTACATCCTATACTGCCTGGTCCCAAGAGAATAAAAGACACATCGTCAATAACAATATTAGTGGGAGATGTAATATTGCAGTGATTCATCATTCCTACTAATCTCAACTCTCACCTCAGCATGGCCACGATGGTACAATTTAGCTCATCACACATACAGCAACAAGAAATAATGAAAAACAGCACAGATATCCTTGCACTTTAAAAACAGTGTTACATGCATTCACAGAGTTTTATCACTGTCCTATTGCCAGGTTTATTTTTAAACTGTGAAATGTACCACTTTCACTTTGGAAAAAAGCACAGGTGTTATTAACAATCTTAACCAAATCTATTCCATTTATGACAGTGTGATGTGATGAGCCAGTATGGACGATACCAGGAGCCTGAACCTACAGCAGCACAGTGTAAATCAACTTTCATTATTGTTTTCCTTCACACCTGTGCTACTCCAGATTTACGATCCAAACTGTTTGGACTAGTGTGTAATGTAAGGTCTACACGGTGCCCTAAAAATGCCCACAATGGAAAACAAAACAAAACATAGTGTTTATGCCAATAATCCCATTGTGCAATTTGTGGCATTTTATAGAAACAAGTATTACAACAACTGAACACCCAGTAGTAGCTGTGTTTACACAAGCTATTTTTTCACTATCAGATTAAATTCTTTCAGATCAGAGACTAAAAGTCTCTGATCCTGAACATGCGCCGTATCATCCCACCGGTTAAGACTACCGACTATTTGCTGTAGAAGAAGAAATTCTCCTTCTGTTTGTAAACAAACCGCAGTGACAGTACACCGTCACATCACAAATTTTTCAACTCATATAATATTAGAAATAATATTTGATTGATTTGCTCACTCGTGTCTGTACTTTATATTTTCTTTATTATTTTATTTGTTTTGCTGGCGCCATGTTTCGTACTGCCCTTTCCTGAAATGAGGAAGCAGAAAGATGTTTAATAGAGACGTCAAATGTACTGTGCCTATGGCAGTTTGCACAGTAAAGTGGAGTTAAATGAATATTCCTTGTCCAGGGTGATCCTTCCTCCTGCACAGACACATTATCTACTGTTGGTGGTCCCGAGCTAACAGTATTTTATCCCATCAATATTCTCAACTCAGCAAAGTAACTGATGAGTTTTTAATCCACAACCAGAATGTGACAAGAACAAACTTCAAGTGTAAAATGTTCTTAATGACCTTGTCTTGGTTTTTGTTTAATTAACATTTATTTACTTATTTATTTATCTATGTCTGTTGTTTACAGCAGGCTGGAGACAAATTACCTGGGTGGATAATAAAGATCTATTCTATTCTAAACTCTTCACCCTAACAGGTGCAGCCAGTGCATGTATGTAAGATACTCAGGGAGATGTTGATGAAGCACGGTGTGTATACACCCTCACAATCCTGGAAAGAAGTCTAATTAGGCAAAATAAGTGAAAACAGCTGTGTGAGTATACTGAGGGTGTGTAGGGTCTTTAATATTTAAATTGTGTGCTTACATTAAAACTGAATGTTCCCTGCACCATTAGACTCCTGGCAACAGTGTCATAGGATCATTTCATGTCCTTTAATCCTACTTTCTCACTTTGTGATGTAATCAACAACAGTAAACTATAATGTATTATCAGCAAATTAATAAAAGATACTATCACTGATGCTGCTACAAAGCAGTATGAGTTGAACACTTTGACCAGCTACAATAGAAAACTGATGTAAAGTAGTGTGATTAGTATATCAATAATTAAATTCCATTACATAAATGACCCAATACACCTTTCTTCTTTAATGAAAAGAGCAGATGTAATACAGTCAAGGTCGTGCACATCACGACAATGCTGCTGAAGTGGTGAAGGGAAAACAATGTCTCCTCCTCCTTTGGGAAAATCAACAGCCTCTTGTCCCTGCTGCCATCGGGCAAAGTTTATGGAGCATCAGGCTAACACAACCAAACTCTACAACAGCTTCATCCCCCAGGAAAGCAGATCTGAATACCCTCCCCACTCCCACCGACCACCAGGGCTGATAAGCTTCTTATGTAGTTCTGTTTGTTTCTTAGTTTTGATTAGTTTTGTGTTTCAGATTTGTTCCTGTGTTTCACTGTCTGTCTCCCCATGCTTGGTTTTTAGTGTCACTGTTTGTTTTTTTTCTTGTTTTATTTTGGAACCACTCTCTGTATTTTTGTCACTTCCTGTCTTTGTTCTCTTCCCTCCTGTGTGATTACTGGCCCCGCCCTAATGTGGTTCACCTGACTCACTGCTGTACTCACCTGTGTCTTGTCTGTTTATCACTGCTGCCCTACATATAGTCCTTACCTCTGTCTTGTCTTTGTCAGATTGTCTGTGTTGCCCGTCCGTCTCCCTGTGATTGTTACTGGTGTTTTCCACCTGTGTGTCTCCCAGTTTGCTCCCAGTTTGCTCCCAGTTCTGCTCCCTGTGTTTTTGGACCACGAGGAGGTCGAGCCTGATGAGGAGGACTATGAGGACACTGACACGTTATTAGTAATAAGACTGCCAGGCACACAATAAGCCTGGTCCATCACTGTAGTCAGCCGGTTGGCCAGAACCTTCAACAGCAGCTTGTGGTCCCTACTGAGCATGGAGACAGGTCTCCAGTTCCTAATGTCCTGTAGATCTCCTGTCTTTGGCAGCAGAGCCAGGACTGCCCTCCTACAGCTCTGAGGTAGCAAATCTTCATTAAAACTGTCATTAAAAATGTCCAAAATGATTGATGATGAGGAATTGATGATGAGGAATACCTGTCTGGTGTGATAACAAATTGTATCTACTTTTGTGCTGCTTAGTGGTAGTGAGAGTGTGTGTGTAAGGTTGTGCATATTTGGGTGTTTATTAGTGTACATTGTCCCTCTACAACAAATAAAGGATAAATAAATAAAATGTCCCCTCTTAAAATACACCAGCAGGTTTGATAGAGCTCCACAGGGAGTCCATCGATACCTGGAGCCGTCCTTCCTTTTGTCCATGAGAGAGTCGTCCAGGGTCAGAGGACTTTCCTTTCATGTTGATTCCACCCTCCACCACCCTCCTCACCTTATCCACATCATCCAGGAAGACAACCACACAGCTGTTCATCCCAGCAGCAGACTCCATGCTGCCATACCTCACCACCTCACCCAACGCACAACACCCCA
>OOFC01004039.1:4407-23249 GCA_900323345.1 Pseudochromis fuscus | reverse complement strand
CTAGGTGCAGCCCCAAAGAAGAATATTCCTCGTCCACCAAACCCAATGAAGTCATTCAACTGGAGCAAACTGCCCGAGGTATCCTCACGCTCACTCCCAGGCCTGTTGGTGCTAATGTTACTGCTGATATTATAATATAGTTACAGCTCCTACTGTGAATATTGCTACTTAAAAAATTCTCAAACAATCTAAAGAAAACATTTCAGTTATTCCAGAAAATGTTATTAAAACTATTATGAACATTTCACAGTTGACACTTTTAAAACTCGTTTAAAAACCTATTTTTATTCTTTGGCTTTTATACTGGACTGAGAACTTGTCTTCAAGGTTACTTGTTTTTTAGGTATTTTATTTATTTTTATTATTACTGCATTTTTATTACTTTTTACTTGTGTTAATTTTATTATCTGTTTCTTTTTGTGCAGCACTTTGGTCACTGTTGTTTGAAATGTGCTTTATAAATAAAGATTGACTTGACTTGACATTTCAACAAACCAATCAAACTGAATTAAATAACTGAATATGAAAAGGTATGGAAAGAATAGGTTTTTTCAGTATTTACATATTAATAAGGCCTGTGTAAATCCATGCTAGTTCAGAAGCTGCTCCCTACATTAAATTTTATATTGTTAAATAAATTAAAATTGTGATTAAGATGTGTAAATTATGAAGGTACAAGTTAACAGGACAATGTATATTTTGTGAGAAGTACGTCTTTCTTTGGGATCTGTTATACTCGGAGACAAACACACTGTTGTAGACAAAGACTAGAGTGAAAATCATGTGACAATCTTCTGTTTTGTTGTTTGTTTCAGAGCAAACTGGAAGGAACCATTTGGAAAGATATTGATGATCTTAAGGTCTTTAAAGTTCTGGATCTGGAGGAGTTTCAGAAAACCTTCTCAGCTTACCAGAAGCCACAGGTAACAAGTTACACACTCACACTACACAGCTGTGCCAAATCAATCAATATATAACAACTACACCAGTAAAGTAATCGATGACAAGCAATCTATCACCAGAGTATTTTTGTGATGCTTTTTAAAAACAGTTTCTCACATATTGTCATTGTTTTGTTCTGCACTGTGTTTTGTGTGTATTAACAGAAGGATACTGACGATGACCACACCTTCGCTAAGAAAGTCAAGGAGTTGTCGGTGATTGATGGTCGCAGAGCTCAGAACTGTAACATTGTTCTGTCACGGTCAGTGTGTGTGTATGTGTGTGTGTGAGCAGGGTGAATGAAAACCACTGTAGGATGTGGAGAACAGAGGCTACACATAAACTCGTTGGGATGTTGTTCCCCATCACACAGGGCTCCACACACATGACAGTGACATAAGATTTACCAATGCTCTGCCATGTTGGTGTCCATTGTACAGTTTATCAAAGTTAGTTTATTATCAATAACTTGTGTATGAACAGCCTGCCTCAGTTTACAGGGGTCTGTACTTTTAATTGTGTTGTTACTGCACTGAAAAGAAAATCAGTTCAGTGTATTTCACTAAATAGAATAGACTGAGAATTTTCCCACAAATGAAAAATAAAACAAAATTTGCAGTAAAAAAAGAAGAAGTTGAAATACAATCACAAATACGTCAGAATGTCATAAATATCTGTTATCAGTTTGTAGATTAACCTTTTAAACCCCAAGGTCCCCCAATTTGGGGACCCTGAGACTTGTCTCTGGTATTTTTCTATAGTTGAAATTTCAAAATAAGAGCTCAGGGCTTAAGGGGTTAAACTATTAAATTTAGGTTTATTACTTAAAATATCTAAATTACAATTACTGACAGTAAATGTAAAATTAATCATCGGTTCTGCGTTTGTACTTGTTTAAATGTTGTTCTTTAAACATTAAAAAATATGACGTTAAACCTATAAACTGTATTTTAATTATGGGCAATTCCTGTATTTTTACTTTTATTATGTCTTCTATTTATTTATGCATTCATTCATTTCTTTTCTTTTCTGTGTACTTTTAAATTAATCAACAAAACCACTGATTTAAACAGGTTTGTTGCTCTATTAGGACTGTTTATCAAGACATGTCTCATTATTTCATTAGAAAGTGAGACTAACTCATTTAATGATTTTCCACATCCACAGAGAATAACCTGCTCAATTTTCTATCTTCTGTAGTTTACAAAATGTCTCTATGCCGTGTCAATAACAACAAACAGGTTACATTTCACCAGTGGAAATGTACTGCATCACATATACTTCAATTTTAAAAAGTTATCTATGATATGACAAAATAAATGTTTTTTACATTTACATTTCTGTGTTCCAGGCTGAAGCTGACCAATGAGGAGATTCGCCAGGCCATCCTGACCATGGATGAACAGGAAGACCTGCCCAAAGACATGCTGGAGCAGGTGTCCAACATACACAAATGTCCATTAACATATTTAACATAGTTTTCGACATAGTACTGTGTGAATAGAAGTGTAGAAAGGAGGTAAACCATCCAGGTTTCTTGCAGTTGGTTGTTGGATGACTTTTATTTTGACAATACATTACAACATATTATCATTGGAATATAAAAAATATATGTTGGAGCAGTTCAGCACATCATTATCATGTTGTTGCATTAATGATTATATGTGTGTGTGTGTGTGTGTGTGTGTGTGTAGCTTCTGAAGTTTGTTCCTGAGAAGAGTGACATTGAACTGTTAGAAGAACACAAGCATGAGCTGGATCGTATGGCCAAAGCCGACCGCTTTCTGTATGACATGAGCAGGTACAATAAATACACACACACACACACACACACACACACACACACACTGGATGAGCCTGGATGTGATTTTTACACGTCCTCAGTCTGATGAACCTCACCCAACATGACAGCAGGGAGTGATCAGGTGTGGCTGTACCCAGCTGCTTACGGTGCGAAGCTACATGAGAGGATGTAGAAACAACATGTTGTTACTATGAGTCAGTTGCTGCAGAACGAACCTGGATTTTAACTTTTCTCCATCATCTGTTTATTTTCTCGACCCTACTACACAGTTTAACACTATGAATCCCCTCTAAGATAGACTGTCTGAAGGGTATCTGATAGATGCCTAATTAGTTCCATCAAATCAAATGATATTACAAATGTTGTTGTATCTTTCCTTGGGAACAGCTTCCATTGACTCTTTGGACTCACAGTTTTTCGTCTATATTTTCCATCCTCACCCAGAATCGATCACTATCAACAGAGACTCCAGTCGCTCTACTTCAAAAAGAAGTTTGCTGAAAGAGTGGCTGACGTCAAACCTAAAATCAAAGGTAAGATATTTTTCTCTCCCTAATGATCAGTCACAGCGAATAAATGAACCAAATATATATATGTTTGAGAGGATGAGGGCGGGATGAGTTACGGTAAATTGAATCTAAGGACATGTCACTTGAACACTGAATTTGTGTGAAAGATGTTCTAATGCAGTGTTGACTTGATCTGAGTGATGTCTGTGAACATGTGTGACTCCCCCCTTCTGTGTCTCGCTGCTCTCAGCTCTGTGTGTTGCGTCTAAGGAGGTGGTTCAGAGTGGGACCCTGCGGCAGCTCCTGGAGGTGGTGCTGGCCTTTGGGAACTACATGAACAAAGGACAGCGAGGAAATGCTTTTGGATTTAAAGTGTCCAGTCTCAACAAGATAGCTGACACCAAGTCAAGCATTGACAAGTACAGTTTGCTATAAAACCTTCTACTTAAACCTTTTTTAAAAATGATTTATTTACAGAATCCATTCACTTTCATTGTCCTACATGTGGCTCACTTGGCTTGTAGTGGCTTAGTGGGACACTTGAGCAGAACAGAACCATTGTTAATGTTAGAGTTACATTTGTGTTTTTCAACATTTAGTAGTTCAAAATGTCAGGTGGGAAAACAGCTTAATTTCATTTTTAGCTATTGTTATTTTCAGTGGAAGCCGTTGTGAATTTAAAAAAAAAAAGATTGATTGTAAATGTGTGTGATGTGTGTTTGTAGAAACATCACTCTGCTCCACTACATGATCACTGTGCTGGAGAAGAAGTATCCTAAGGTGGTAGCTTTCAGTGAAGAGTTACAGACTGTGCCAGAAGCTTCTAAAGTAAAGTAAGAAGGAACACACACACACACACACACACAGAGATATCGTGCTAGTGTCTGCTGATGCAACACATGCAAATCTATCAAAAACATTTCATATGAAGTCTATTTTTGGACAATATCATGTTTACAGAACTGGTTGCAGGAACCATGTGACTTGTGTCTGCGTGGAGGCTGTTGACTGCAACAAGCTTCACATGATCTCTGCATTCAGCTGTTCATCAACAAAGAGTCTGTGTTAAACTGTCCTGTGTGTCCCTCTGTCTTTCTCATTGTCTCTCCAGTATGACAGAGTTGGAGAAGGACATCAACAATCTGAGGTCTGGCCTGAAGAGTGTTGAGGCGGTGAGTTGGCCCAGTCGTCTTTGAAAATCTACTCACTGTTGAATTATTCACCTTTTATTGCACCAGCTCTGTTAACACCTTCTAATGCACAACATAGATTGATAATTATCTTTATTCATTTCTTATATTAGTTTGTACATTTGTGATTTTTTAAAATATATTTTTAATCATTTATCTCATTAATTAAAATCTTTATTGTTTCTTAATTACATATAGCAATATTTTCAATTTCCTGTCTATGAGTTGAAATCTATTTTGTAGTGATAAATCAAGTTTACATACATCGGCTAAAGATGACCCATGCATACAATTACATTTTAAGAAAATGAAAACATACTATATTAGAAATAATAGATATATTTTATCAATGATTTGAACAGTCACTTAATTCAGTATACATATTTTTTTAACCTAGCTGATGTTAACTAGCAAAAACAAAAACAGGTCTCAACAGTCAGATGTGAAAAACACAGCAGCTGTGTTGGGTTGTAAAACGTGTGGTAAGTGAATAACAAAAGTGCAATTTTCAAATTTCTTAAGCTTCAAAATGAATTATATTGTGAGTACATCATTAAAATTATTGTCGAAATACAAAATCTGTATTTGTTTATAAAGTAAGAAAAGAAAAAACGATGTAAATGAGATAACAAGATAGTTAATAAACACTTGGAATAATGAATAGTAAAATACATTTATTTGAAACATAGTTAAAATAATTTTCATTAGGTAAAATAGTTCAATAAAAAAATAAATAAGGATTTGCAAAGATCAAAAACAAGTTGAGAAATATCTGAATTACTTATTGATGAAATTATTTTTGACAGACATAGAAACTGTTGAACCATGTTGTGCATCAAAGTATGTTTAGTTTCTTTCCACCTTGTGAACCCACTGTAAAGAAAATCAGGAATAAAAATCAGTGTGTCTGTCCAACTGTCCATCTGCAGGAGCTGAAGTACCAGCAGGCTCAGTCCTCTCAGGGTCCAGCTGATAAATTTGTCCCTGTGTTAAGTCAGTTCATCACTGTGGCTTCCTTCAGCTTCTCTGATGTAGAGGAGTCACTGAATGAGGCCAAAGACCTGGTGAGTGGGCAACAGATGCTGATATTATCTAATTTTCTGCCTTTAAAACTTATAAAGGTAATTTTCTTTCAGAATATAAACCAGTCCATACTTTGTAGTTTGGTCTTCACCAAAGTTAATTTGCAGCCTTGAGATAATGGAGGAGACCAAATGATCACCTCCATCCTTCATGTCTCTTTGTGTTGAAGTATGGAAAGGCACTGAGACACTTTGGAGAAGTCTCCTCCAACCTGCAGCCGGATGAGTTCTTTGCGATCTTCGACATGTTCCTCACAGCGTTCTCAGAGGCTAAACAGGACAACGAGAACATGGCCAGACGCAAGGAGGAGGAAGAGAGACGGGCGCTCATGGAGGCACAGGTTAGCAGACATTATTAGCCCAGAAAGAGATGTGTGTTCTTTATCATCTAGTGTTACTATTTCTGAAGCCCTCATCACAGTCATATGGTCCCCTCGTTCAGAGATAAAAGAAGAATCCATCCACTCCTGTCATAATCTTTGTCTCTTTGTCTCCAGCTCAAGAGAGACAGGGAGCAGAAGGCAAAGAAATCCAGAGCGAATGAAGAAGAGGAGGGTGGCGAGTTTGATGACCTGGTGTCTGCGCTGCGGTCTGGAGAGGTGTTTGACAAGGATCTGTCCAAAATGAACCGCAGGAAACAGCGGAAACCCAACTTGTTCGAGGGCAGCCGGGAGAGACCAGTGACCAAACTGGACCAGTGACGGGACACTTTGAGGACAGCAGCACCTCACTGGGACTGTTAAAGCTCTGTTGAAACAAATGGATGTCTCACTAATGCTGTAGTTGGCACACAGGGATTGTTTATACTATGATCCTTGTTCTACTTCATGTTTGAAGGTTGTATATAAAATGCATATGGACAGATCACAACTCCATGTACAGTTTTTGTTTGTTTTTTACCTTTATTGTGCTGCCATGGACTGACAACAATATTGGTTTAGCAATATTTGTTACAAGGAATAATTCAACATTTAGGGAGTCAGTACATGGAGGCAGGAGGACACACTAAACCTGGCTCTCTCCTAAATAGTTAGTTCTCCACAAAGCATTATGTCCCATACTACACACTTTAAACATAGGTCTTCTAACCCCCAACTTTTATGTTAGCACATGACCCTGGATACACTCCAGCTTTTCATGTGGCTGCTGATACCAGATAGTTATGTGAAAAAATAACTGATTATTTCCTGCAATACATATACCCCTAATTACAATTATAACAGTGTTTTGTTGTCGCCATGTATATCTGCAGGGATGAAATTTTTTGTTTATAAATGTACAAAAGTTAGCTATGTTTTCTATGCACAACATGGAAAGTGATTACCTGTGCTGAGACAATAAATCTATCTATTAAATCTGTCTATTTATGTTTGCTTTCTTTCTGCTGATGGTGAAATAAGAAGCTAATCTCATGGTAAATATCGGTTTTCAAGGCAAGATCTAATTTCTTTCTTCTATTTTGTATAATTTCCAGATTATACACTGTAATAAGTGTATAATCTGGGGGAAAAAAATCAAATGTAACAGTGACAAGTTGTGGGTACAAACCTAGTCAATCTAAACTTAACTTTAACAGCTACCACTAGCTAGTTTGTATAGTGTGGTGAGTCAGTTCAGGTGGTCAGGAATAACATGCAGATATGGACATGTATGTAGATTTTAAATAATTTTTCAATCTTGACAAGTTGCTTTGACCACTGTGATCTGTAAGTTGTAATGCACATGTGTAAATGAGAAACTGAGGCATAATATTGTCTGAATTCCACATATTTTTCTCTTTCGAGTTCATCAGTGGTTTTGTAAAAGGATAGTTCATTAAATGTAAACATTTTCTTAATGTACTAGTTCTTGTTTGCTCTAAAAGAAAGGGAAACATTTTTAATTGTTGTTATTTATAGGTTATTATGCTACTACACACTTGAGATCAAACTGGGCTGTATGTGGCCCCTGAATTTAAGTGAGTTTGACATCCCTTATTGATCATGATCTAGTTTAAATCCAACTTGGAAGTCAGTAGATTCAGTGTCAGCTTCTTGAACGCTCTCTTTCATTGCAAATTTCAATGCCTGTTAATTTTATTTTGTATACAAGTAAGTTAAATAAAATGTGTTTCTGACAGTTTACTTTGGCTGGGGTTATATATCCAGTCATAACGTGAAAAGGTGATGTTATTATTGTAATTGCAAACGTAATATTCCAATAGATTGTTTATGTGTATAATAATTATACTATAATACTGTAGAAAGCAGTGTTAGTAAAAGAGGATTGTGGGTATGAACCATATGAACTGTGGAAACACGGCACATGAATTGTTTGCCGCCCCTTGTGGAGACTGTCGTGAAAACAGAAACAAAACAAAGCTACATTCAAGACTGCGACTCAGTAGCTGGTTGCATGAGAAAGCCATTAACCCCTTATAAAACAAATTATTCATACCACCTGACACAAGATTAAAGAAGTAACTCTGACATGTTAACCCTAAATCCGTCCCAGTACGATTTAAGAGGTCAGAAACGCTACATTGAAGCTTTTAATGCTCGTACGTGGTGCGTTCAGGAGCGCACGTCCCATAGCTGAGTGAGCAACACTACTGTGCTACTTCCTGAATTCACAGCAACAGATGAAAGCAGCAGTTTGGCAGAAGCCACCAAACATTTAGTCCCGATAACCTCAAGATAAACGTCGGGGCTTTAAACTCCTGCGTCTCCGGCTCTGCGTCGGGGAGCTCTGCTGCGATGGTGGAGACTCCGGCTGGATGTCTCTTTGAGGACATCCAGTATGAAGACATCCAAGTTGAAGCGGTATATGTTCTCAACAGCAGCTATACAGAGTTAGCCCAGCACTGTTTACAATCAGCTACGTGTTGTTTCTTTCCATGAGCAGAGGCTGCGACAAAACACAGACGTAGACAAGGAGAAAATGTCAGTTTTAATGTTTCTGTCGAGGTACAGAGAGGCGATCACACCGAGGCCTGAACTAACCATGGGACATTTGCTGCTCAGTTCCCTGACGGCGTTTTACAACTAGAACAAGGCCAAGTTTTTCCCTTTGTTTTTTTAAGCAGAGCAGGGGTACTTGTGATGTGTTCGCTAGTACATTTATCTTTTTATGGTGTAGAGCTAGTAAAAATACAGTGTGTGCTTTTAAAGAGCAATCAAAGTCCCAGTACTGGTACAGAGGAGGGCCAGTGTCAGACCCCCTTTCTTTTCTCCTGATTTGCACTGTTGCACTGTCTTGTTTTCTTTCTGCAGGCTGTTGGCAGAGGGACTTTTGGAGTTGTCTACAAAGCCATATGGAAAGGGAAGGATGTGGCAATCAAGACCATTGAGAGTGACAATGAAAGGAACGCTTTTCTTGTTGAGGTACGTAAACAATCCTTTCACACTATCACAGACACTTTTACTTTGGAGGGTCATCCACTCTTAACTTCTTCAGAAGTACTTTACCAGATTGAGTCTCCTCATCTTGAAAAATAATAAAGAAACTTGAAATTAAGCAGTCAATCAAGTCAGCATCTATTCAGCTTCTATACCCATGAGTGGGTGAGAGGTGGGGTACATCCTGCACAGGTAGTCAGTCACAGGACCAAACAACTGTCTAATTAAATCAACAGTTACATTTAAAAAGTGACAAATATTAAATTATAAAAGAAAAACTAATTCAAAATTTATCTTTTGAAGCACGGGTGATGTCTTCTTTAATTACATCAACCTGTGACATCACTAGGTTTGATGTGAGGCAGAGAGTGTGAACGATGACGAGTGAAATTTGAATGAATGATAGATGGTGAGAAAATGATTATTTATACTTACACTATACTATTTATGCTAAAATGACTATACTATTTATACTTACACTATACTATTTATGCTATAATATTTTGATTCAGAATGATCATAATAAACTTGTAGAGCTGTGTGGTTTTTATGTCTTCATATAGTCATTATTAATAACATTAGGCCTTATTCACCCTAATCCTGGCAGAAATGTTAGCACCTTTATCCCTATGATGGTGAATACTATTTCCTTCTTTAAGGGCCAGTTGTCTTTAAAAAGTCAGTAGACTGCATTGTTGTTTGCACATAGAAGTCACAGAAAGTTAAGAAAAGTGAGATTGAATGTCCAAACAAAAATGTAAATAATGAAAATATGAGAAAATCTTCAGTACTGATGTGGAGGAACTGTCAGGTGTGCCATAGGTAGAGCATCAGGACCATAGGCTGTATATAAGATGGATGAAGCTAATGTGACATCACCTCTTGGTTTGTGAAATCACATTTTAAAGCCAGGATTTGGCATTTGAACGCCATCATGTTGGTTTTGTGGAGCCAGAAGTGACCATATTTGGATATGAAGGAAGGAGTGAAGAGGAGGGTCTGACCTTTGAACCTGAGGACACTGCCCAATGTGTATGACACTGGAGTTCAGGTCTGGTGTCATTGGAGACCAATCAAACCAACCACGTTACTAAATCTTCCACATTGTAAAGTCTAATATCTACTTAATCATGAAATGTTTTTTTTTCAGATGAACCACCACATCACTAATAAGAACAATGGACTTTAGCTAATGACATCAGAATGACTTGTGGGAAAAATGTATTGACTCTATAAACTTTTGTCTTCATGTTATTTGTGCCAAATTAATTTGTATAAGCCAAATTAATTTTAAACATCTTTTTAAAGACAGGTGCTGAACAAGGCACAATATATTTTTAACATCTTGAATTTGGAGTTTCTACAAACATCTTTCCTACGCTTAACAAAAGAAGACAATACTCCTAAAAGCTTATCAAACACAAGCAGCTGTAAAAAAAAACATAGCTTTTTATAAAATACTGATGAAATTTGGAATTTTAATTCAGTGACTTACCTATAAAATATTAAGTAATGTAACATTAAGTGTTGTCATCTATGCTCTATAATTTAAACTGGGGCCACTTCCTTTATCGTTGAATTATTGAGTCATTGTGATCAGTTTTACAAATCTGTGAGCAGAATTTATTGATGGGAAATCTTTTTTTTTTTTTTTTACATTGTTTGTACATAAGTGCATACACGATTAACCAAAACTGTAATTTCTGCCTGGTTATATCAAATTATGTTTCTTTCTGCCCACGTATGTGTTGTTTGCCTGTGCACAGCTCCGGCAGCTCTCCCGGGTGAATCATCCCAACATTGTTAAGCTCTACGGCTCCTGTGACAATCCAGTGAGTATGAAACTTTCATTCATTCATTCATTCATTCAACTTTCATAATGCTTGAATGTCCACCTAAGGCTCTAAAAATAAGTCAGTCCCCATACACCTCCATATGAAACAACACTTTGAGAATAACTATCGTGACATGTTTCAGGATATGTTGACGGGTCAAAATTCACTGAGATGAAGTGAAGTTGACACAAAGCTAACCCAAAAGTGTGATATCTTCCAGGCCAAATTATCTGTTTTTTGGTTAAATTAATCCATCATGTCATTTTTAGCATGAACATATTGTCAGAGAGTTACAGGACGGTGGACAGTCATCATCACTATCGCGTTCATTTCTGAGGTTGTGTGGTTTGTGTCCTCAGGTGTGTCTGGTCATGGAGTATGCAGAATGTGGCTCTTTATATAACCGTAAGTCCTGTTTATGTCTAGAAGAAATTCTTGGGTGCTATGATTAAAAAAAAATAAATAAATAAAAAATAAGCTATTTTATGTTGAAAGGAATTAGCCATTGGATCATTACTGCTGTTTTTTTTTTTTTATCTTAGTGACACAGTTTAGCCTTGCAATGTCTATGAATGAAATAAATAAGTCTATTTATCAGTAGAAATACAAACGTTAGTTGAAATGTATATGGTATTCACTTTCAACAACTCCGAAGTGCATTTTAATTTAGCAGTAAAAAATAATTGTGTCTCATTTTTGTGTACCAACTAGTTACATAGTATTATCTCATTCTTCTCTCTCTGCTTGTTGCTCAAAGTCCTGCACAGCACAGACCCACAGCCCCACTACACAGCAGCCCATGCAATGAGCTGGTGCCTGCAGTGTGCCCAGGGAGTTGCCTATCTTCACTCTATGAAGCCAAAGGCGCTAATTCACAGGGACCTCAAACCGCCAAAGTAAGACTCTTTATGGTCCAGCTTATGCACAGGTTTTGTAAGAACCCTGTATATAATATGGTTCTGCAGGTAAATCAAGAGATGTATGTTATATGTCAGGAGAAGGTCAGATAGATTGCATTAAAATGTAGTACACACATTCAAAATCCCCAGATAATGATGTTTAATAACTAATGCATTTGTCTCACAATCTGTTTTTGTGTTTTTTATGAGTGACTAACACAAATATATTTTATTCACTGAGCCATTTTCATAATATTTAGAGAGTACGAGTCTCTAATTGCTGTCCGCTGTACTGTTTCAGTCTGCTCCTTGTTGCACGTGGTACTGTGCTGAAGATATGTGACTTTGGAACAGCATGTGACATTCAGACCTACATGACCAACAATAAAGGCAGCGCGGCCTGGATGGCACCAGAAGTATTTGAAGGTCAGCCAAAAACAGTATTTTTACTTCTCATTCAACCAGGAGCTTGTTCGATAAATAAAATCTGAGTGAAGGTGTGTGTAATTTTATCAGTGATGTTGCAGCTGATTTGAATGACTGCACTGTAACAATATTTCCTGTATTATTATGTGGATCATTGTCTCATTTTGGTTTTAAGCTGTTGTGTGGAACAGCTGTTCAACAGACATAAGGCCAGTGTTGTCATGTTGTCATATTTTGTAGTCATATTTTAATACAAAGCTTTGGATTGGGTGCACATCGGGACATTAAAGTCACTACATTACATTGTTAATACAAACCTTTAACCTTTAACCATTTCAAAATAAAAGCCCATTACTTATTGTTTCAGTGGACAGCTGTCACTACACAGTTTATACATCTTTGTTTTTGCCTGTTTGAGGTCCAGCTTGTATTTCTTCATATTGACCACAGACATTATTAGAGACCTGACTTGAAATTGAATACCTGTTTTTATTTGAGAAAATATGGTACTAATTAATCAATGACTACACCCCGTTTCGACAACTTCTTTTCCTGTTGCAGTGCGATATAACTGGTTTATAAATACAACTAAGTCCAGTTTTGGTGCATATTCCTCAGGCAGTAACTACAGTGAAAAGTGCGACGTGTTCAGTTGGGGTATTATCCTGTGGGAGGTCATCACACGCAAGAAACCCTTTGATGAGATCGGCGGCTCTGCGTTTTGCATCATGTGGGCTGTGCACAGAGGTGAGTTGGAGGGTTGTAGTCTTACTGTGGGATGTCAGATAATTATGCCATTTAAGTCACTGTCAGGGGCTAAAGAATACAACTTAAATTTACAAAAACGTTTAACTCGAGCTGCAGATCCGTCCTGCACAACAGTCATTCTGCAATATACAGCTTGGGATAAGATGTGGGTTGTTGATAAAGCTGTGACTGATCCTTGATTCTCAGTGGGACCAAATGTAGTAACCAGTTGTAGTGGGGCCAGACCATTGTATGTCGTTAATGGGGTCCTGACGCACTGAGTGTGATCTGTGACACAGGTACTCGACCTCCTCTGATCAAAGACCTCCCAGAGCCCATAGAGACTCTGATGACCCACTGCTGGGACAAAGAACCCAGCCAGAGACCATCAATGAACGAGGTCAAGAACACAATGAGTCAGCTCATGAAGGTATTGTCACATGATTTTAACCTGGATTAGGTAAGCCACATTCGAGGCCCAGATCTAGACTAAAAGTGTCAAAATAAGATGTATTTGATGGGGAATGTAAACAGATGCTGCTCCCAGTGCATCAAAAGAATAATAATAATACCCTATGATAATAATTTGGATTCAACAGATTGAAATTACACATCACTGATTGAAGCCTGTAAGCAAGCGAGCTTGATCAAGTCATGCTCTGGTAACTTATTTTAAATCAAACAGTAATGAGCTCTATTTAAAAGTGCTGGTGGTGTGTGTATGGATCTTTCAGTACTTCCCAGGCTCTGATGAACCACTTGACCTCCCTCACCAGTCTTCAGCCAGCAGGAGCGGCTCTTCATCAGCCACAAGCACAGGTAACTGTCAGATCTGAAGCCCCTACTAATGCACACATGGTTGTTTCTGTCAGATTTTTGTGTTGATGTGTGCAGACCAGGGGTGCTCAATCCTGGTCCTCAAGAGCCCCTATCCTGTCCCTGAGCTTGATGGAAGAGGAACACATCTAAAACACACTGGATTGGGGGTCTCGAGGACCAGGATTGGGCACCCCTGGTGTAGACTGTGTGTTTAAAGTGTTTCCACGAGTGCTTCTTTGCTGTTTGCAGGCCCGTACGCTGACGGCACCATCAGCAGTAACCGTAGCGACGACACCACAGAGCACAGAGAGAGAAACTCTGTTGGAAGAGATGAAACCCTGAAAAGCTTTGAGTCCAAATTTCCACTTCAGTTTAAACCCTCAAAGGTAATACAACCTTAAAAACTGATGGTACACAATCAAACCTGAAGACTGTTTTTGAGTTAGATTTTTTTTTTCCTCCCATCCCAGACTGCCACATTACTTACCAGTCTGTCCAGGGTGTCCAACGTGGACACTCAGTCTGGACGCTCCCAAAGCCCCACCCACTCCACGAGCCCTGTAACCACCTCTGGCCAGTCCGAGCTGAGGATGACCATCAGTCCCACAGGTCATGAGAAGAACAGCTACACTGAAGCTGCAATTTACCACATTTTCCTGTTTACTTTGTCAACTTCATTATGCAGCATATCATCAAACATTTTACTACTAATGTTTCCAGCCTAAATGCATTCCCTCTGTGCTGCTTGGATTATACCGCTTGTGTCAAACAAACACATTTTCATCTTCATTTTTATTTTGCTTGTTCCTGAAATCACACTGCTGGATGTCTGTTTTCATAATATCAACACACACATGCATGGAGCTTTGATTTATGGTGCACTATCCACAATGCACCACCAAGGGGCAATGCAATGCTACCTATAAGTGTTTGTGCAGGTGTGTGTGTGCTTTATTCTTTTACAGTGACAATGACAGATGTCTGCATGTGTGTGTGTGTGTGTGTTTTTAGCTACCACCAATGGATTAGACAGCTCCATTCCCGTGCCCTACTTGAAACTGGATTACCAGTTACAGGTAAGTAAAGATAAGTCTAGTCTTTTGGCTGTTGACTGTTATGTAAATTGTGATTTTTTTTTTTCTAAAGTGTGATTATGTATTTATCTTAGAATTGAAAATACAGCAAATACAATAGAGCACTTTATTTTAATCTGCTTTGGGACATGGTCACAGTCGTAGTTCATCCTGCCCAATAACTTCATTTGATTCAAGTCACTTTCATTTCAAATTACAACACAATGATGCCAGGGCACTTTACATATCAAGGCACTTGGTGACAATAGAAAGGAAACCTTCTCTTCTCACAGGAAGAAACCTCAGCCAGACCAGAAACAGGTGGCCACGCAAAAAACACAAGTTACAGCCGAAGGAAAACAAAAAGTTATTGCTAGGTAATAGTGACATTTTAATACATGGAGTGAAGGAGAGATGAATAGAGAGGAGGTGCACAGAGCATCATGGGAGGTCTGTTATCAGTCCAGACTTACAGCAGACAACTACAGCCTCCTGAACCCAAACTGGGAGCTGTTTCCACAGGAGAAGAGTCTGATAGCCGAAAGATCTGACCCCTGTTCAAAACTCTGGGAATCACAGGTACACCTGCACCCAGAGCACAGTGCTGTATTAGAACAATAAGAAACTAGGAGGGCATTGAGTTTTTAGCACATCCAGATACTGAGGACAATTTATTCATCACTTTGAGACAAGATGTTTGAAATGTTGCCAACATTGTGCAAATGAATGAAGGGAGTCTCAGACTTGCATTATGTGTAAGGTAAAGGATCTATACTGATCAAAAATGAATCCCAGGTCTTCAAAGCAACACTAGAGGCCAAGGTAATGCCACTGAGTGTAACAACAGTTACTCTATGATTAGACAGAGTTCAGTATAGGGTGGCTGTATATGGTTAGATAGTGTGTTTCTGAGTCAATTCAATTCAACTTTATTTATAGAGCACTTTATAAAGACAGCATAATCAGCCAAAGTTCTGATGAGCGTAGGTGTTAAACAATCACTCCAGATTTCTCTGAAATTAGAAGAACATTACAAGTCATCCAGGCCTTTGAGACATACTTGGAGTCTGACCAACTGATTTGTTTCATCTGGCTTCATGGAAAGTATAACCGGCTATCGTCTGTCAAACAATAGAAATATATGCAGCGTTTCCCAATAATGTTGCGTAAGGGATGCATACTGTGTAAAAAGGAACTGAGCTGTGGATTCCAACAAATGATAATCTGTTGAACGTCATTCAAACCAGCCCAGTGAGGTTACTTTAACCCCACTGACATGTTCCAGTCTCTGTAATTCAATTCTGTGACCAGCGGCATCAGATGCAGCACTAAGACCCTGCAGGACAAATGTAGAGACGAGTCCATTGTCTGAGGCTATTAGGGGATCGCTAATAACTTTCACCTGTGCTGTGATGTCTGGTGCAGGTCTGGTGTTCTTCTTCTGCAAATGATCACATAATTGATTTGCAAAAGCTTTTTCCAGAACTTAAGATTAAGGCTAAAACACCTGGGTCAAAGTGGCTTTGTAAGAAGAGGTTTAATTATTTTATGCACATCATGACAGCCTACGATATGTGACCTGTTAATAGAGCCAAATGGGTTAGCTGTGGCTGAGGTGGTAGAGTGAGTCACCCACAAATGTGATGTTAATTGTTTGATCCCTGGCTCCTCCAGTCCATGTGTCCACATGTCCTTGAGTAAGACACTGGAGTTGCTCGTGATGGTAGCTTGTGCCTTGTGTGGTTACTTTGTTTCCAGTGGTGTGTGAAGGGGTAAATTATGAGGCAAAAAAAACTCGTAAAGGGCTTTGTAGACTTGGTAAAAAAAAAAAAAAAAGGCTCTGTATGACGGACTAAAGGTAATACATGAAGTACTGACAAAGGGTAATACATGAAGTACTGACTAAGGGTGATACTTGAAGTACTGACTCAGGGTGATACTTGAAGTACTGACTCAGGGTGATGCTTGAAGTACTGACTCAGGGTAATGCTTGAAGTACTGACTAAGGGTAATGTTTGAAGTACTGATCAAGGGTAATGTTTGAAGTACTGATCAAGGGTAATGCTTGAAGTACTGACTAAGGGTGATACTTGAAGTACTGACTAAGGGTGATACTTGAAGTACTGACTAAGGGTGATACTTGAAGTACTGACTAAGGGTGATACTTGAAGTACTGACTAAGGGTGATACTTGAAGTACTGACTAAGGGTGATACTTGAAGTACTGACTAAGGGTAATACTTGAAGTACTGCCTAAGAGTAATACTTCCTCTAGTGGTCTAGTTAGGAGTTACATTGCTCTACAGGATGACAGTTTTCTTTGACCTTGGTCAGGGGAGCAACCTGGGTGTAAATCATCACGTGCAGGCAAATACACACGGGTGTTATGTAGATATATACAGGGCTTAAATACTGGTCTAAGTGAAGGAAATATCATTTGAATTAAAGCATTAATACTGTAGCTTCACTTTTATTTCCTGCAGTAATTCTAGACTTTGGTTTTGCTTTGATGCTACTAACAGGTTTTCATAATATTATTCTCACTTCTTTATGTTGATGGACAATGTCTCTCTTTTTTCTTTTTTTCTTTTCCAGCCTCTGGCTCCATGTCCAAACTCCAAGGAGTCCATGGCTGTGTTTGAGCAGCACATCCGGATGGCCCAGGAGTACGTTAAAGTCCAGTCGGAGATCGCTAACCTCGTTCGGAGAAAGTAAGCCAAGTCACATCATGCTTGTTCATTACTTTAGCAGAAGAGGGGAAACATCTGTAGGGATATTAATACTAGATGTATGTTTTAAATGTGAATTAAAAAAAAAAAAAACCATCCTGATCATGAAAGATCTGATCTGATCTGTGAGAATATTACCAAATACAAGATAATTTTGGTAACTCTGAAACAGTCATTTTGTGTGTTTGATCAGTTCCTCTTTACAAAGTTGATGAACAGTCTATTGTTTCCAGTTAAAGGAACAGTTCAACATTTTCAGAAATAGGTCTGTTTGGTTTTTTTTCTGATTGTGAGATGAGAAGTTGTGAGATATGAATCTAGTACAAAGCTGGAGTTGGGTCGTAGTTAGAGCCGGCTCAATATGGGATTTTTGACTGGTACAAGTTTCTGAGCTAGAATATAAATAGACCTTTTAGTATGACTCTGCACAGGCAGTCAGAAGCTTTTTTAAACAATCAACTCTATTAATGAATAATGAAATATAATAATTACTTCCTGTGATATACTGCTAGTAACGAATGCTTTGTGCTGCTCCATCTGTTTAGACAGGAGCTGATGTCTGAGCTGGAGCAGGACCAGAGGGAGCAGCAGACTTCATCTCGACTCATGCAGGAACACAGCAAGCTGCTGGAGGAGAACAGCAACCTGTCCACCTACTGCCAGGGCCTGAGGAGCAAACTGAGCCTGATCAAGAGTCAGAACCAGCACCACAGCTAGGACAGCAGAGGACAGTCCACATCTCTGCTGGTGTTTTTACTCTGGTCCTCTCTGCACTGAGAGGAATCACTCAAAATAATGTAGAGGAATTCAATTTTTTGGGGGGTGGGGGAGAATTATAAGATCATAATCATGTCAAAAGTAATGAGATCATTCAGAGAGGGAGGATGTGAATCTTTCACAGTGGTATATTGGGACCAAACACACTTATATGGACTGACATTCAGAAGAAACCCTGAAGCTTCGGGTGTCTTTGCCTCTTTGAGTTTTATTCAGTTTCCAGCTCTGATTTGTAAATTCTTCCATTATATGTTTTATATTCAGTTCTTCATATCCATTTTATTGTGTTTTATGAAAAAAAAAAAAACGAAAGATACTGATGTGGGCTGTATGATTTTAAACCAATTTTACTGTGAATACAAATGTTACCAAAGGAATTCAGCTTCAGAGACACACTGCCTGCAAACAATACAGCTTTGCGTCGTGGTTGTTTGAAATGGAAATGAGTGCATGAATGAACCTGACAGATGTTTCCCTCAATAGTTACTTTTTAAACAGTTAGATTTCACTGAATTGTAATAACATTCTTGTGCGCTGCTCTAATTTGAGACAGATTGCTTAAATACATTTGTCCAGGTGTTGCCTTAGGATTGTTTGGATTTTTATATATATATATATATATATGTTAGTGTAT
>OOFC01004038.1:887-52443 GCA_900323345.1 Pseudochromis fuscus | reverse complement strand
TGTCTTTGCCCAATCATTTGTTGTCTTTGTCCAGTAGTTGTTTTCTTTGCCCAGTATTTTGTTGTCTTTGTCCAGTATTTGTTGTCTTTGCCCAATAATTTGTTGTCTTTGCCTAATAATTTGTTGTCTTTGTCCAGTATTTGTTGTCTTTACCCAGTATTTGTTGTCTTTACCCAGTATTTTGTTGTCTTTGCTCAGTATTTTGTTGTCTTTGTCCAGTATTTGTTGTCTTTGCCTCATAATTTGTTGTCTTTGCCCAGTATTTTGTTGTCTTCGCTCAGTATTTTGTTGTCTTCGCCCAGTATTTTTTGTCTTTACCCAGTATTTGTTGTCTTTGCCCAATAATTTGTTGTCCTTGTCAAGTATGTTGTTGTCTTTGCTCAGTATTTTGTTGTCTTTGCCCAGTATTTTGTTGTCTTTGTCCAGTATTTGTTGTCTTTGTCCAGTATTTTGTTGTCTTTACCCAGTATTTGTTGTCTTTGCCCAATAATTTGTTGTCTTTGCCCAGTATTTTGTTGTCTTCGCTCAGTATTTTGTTGTCTTCGCCCAGTATTTTTTTGTCTTTACCCAGTATTTTGTTGTCTTTAACCCAGCATTTTGTTGTCTTTGCCCAGTATTTTGTTGCTATTACCTCTTTTTTTGTTGACTTCACCAAGTATTTTGTTGTCATTACCCAATATTTCAATGTTGTTCTTACTTAAAATAAACTTAACTACATTAACCCAGTTCTTGGTACAAACAAACCCAGTATCTTTTACTATGTAAACCTAAATAAATCTGAATCAAAAGGTCAGATTTGAAGCTGGATTTGATGTCAAGCTTAATTCGAGCAGCTGCACAGTGGCTTGTTTACTGCTACTCACAATCATTTAGATGCTAAAAAAACTACCATCAGATGCTTGGGTACATATTGTTCAGAAAATGTTGCTCGGTAAAAAAAAAAAGTCCAAACCTCATTATGCTTTCAAACAGGAGCAAAAGCACCAAGCGCCTCCTCTATTGTATAAGTTGGATGTGTACAAGCTACTGCGGTGCTTTCATGCTTTGATTGGGTCAACAAAGCCCGGAGTGTTATATTCCAGTAATTTTAACGCGAGCGCACACAAACACACTTACAGCCACTCGGCTTGGGGGACTTTGGAGGGAAAGAACAAAGACACATGCGCACACACTCTGGTTCTGCAGTTGTCATCCCATTTTTCAGAGACACTTTAAACAATCAATGCCCTCTCCAGAGTAATCCATATTCTCCATATCCGTGTTTGCAAGACATAAAACATCAATTATTGTGTCAAATTTTATTCAGGAGTCGAGACTGTCAAGTAGGGCATACAAATGAGGACTGTGTACACGCATGCATGCATGCACACAAACAGGGTCAGGCACAGACTGTACTCCAAACACAAGCTACCACGGACGCTCCCTTCCCCTCCCTGTGTTTGCCTCAGACACACAAACGCCTCGTCCTACACACACAAACTCGCATTCACCCCCAAACGCAATCCTTTTTTGAAAGGGGAAGTGGGGGGTTGAGAGGGGGCGTGGAGTGCAGCTCGCTAGCTAACGTACATAATGAAAAGTGCAAGCTCTGTCATTTTCTGCAGATAAAAGTGTTCTGATGAGAGCCGGAGACAATAGCAGCGCATTAATCTCCTTGACGTGCCAAGCTTTGGCTTTAAAACACTCACTTCCCCCCATTCAGGGGCCCTCTATCTGAAGCTATGTTCTCCCGAAACCATATTAGGAGCTCACATACACACATATTACATAATGCAGCCTTTTGCAAATGTTTCATATGGACAATTGCTTCGTGTAGGTTCACATACATGCACGTTTGCAAATGCACACACATGGTGCAAAATGAAAAATCCTCATAGCATCTGTCAAATAACAGCAGTCCAAATGTAGGCTTTTGTGTCTCTGGGGCGGTGCAGCAATATGTAAACAAAACACAAACATGTAATTAAAGCTGCAGTTGGTAACAACAAAAACAAGATGGCTGGAGGATGCAGAAAGGGAGGGGAACTTACATTTTTAAGGATCTGTTATCTCTCCGGGTTGCAACCAGGCCTTAAAAGGAAACGTGCAATACTCCCACCGGCCACTGGGGGCTGACTCCTATTGACCTCAATTCAAAAATAATCATTTTCAATCATGAAATGAACACATTTTTCCCCACAAGTCATTCTGATGTCACGAGTGGTCATCTCTTCTTTTGTGGTGGTTCATCTGAAAATAATTTCATTTAGGGGTGTGGTTAATTTGATTGACAAGTCAGGTATCCAATGAGACCAGCCAGAAGCTTCAGTTTCATACACATTGGGCACTTGCACATCCAATAATGTTTCACCTTGGTAATATATCTGCTAAATGGTCTGCGTGTGGCACAGGGCAAGTAACATATTGTAGGTTTCCACCAGCTATCAGGTGACCAGTGCTCATTAGCGAACACTGTAACCTTCACATTTCATCAACACCTGTCGTGGTGTTTTATGCTTTAGGTCCACTTGTCAACTAGCAATTGGAGACTTTGAAAAGTGTCCACTAACTCTATCAATCCATCTAGAATCAGGCTGATCACACCACCTGAGTGAGACATGCAACCAATGACTCTTTTATTCTGAAATAATGTCATGTTAGTTTCATGTATTCATTTGAGAATTGCTGTCAATACTCTGGATTGAGTAACTAGAAAGACCTCAGAGAGCACACCCCTCCACTATGACATAATCCAGCTGTACTGAGGCTGCAGATGAACACTGTTGCCCTCTTGTGGTGAAATAGCAACACTGTATTGTTACAACATTACAAGGGATGGGGTTTTTCTGACATACCAGCCTCTGATTTTACCCAAAATGTTATCATTTGTTCCCTGAAATCGACTCTTTCCGTAACAGACAAACAAATTAATTTCAATACTTCGTCTTCATCAACAACTGCTTTGGTAGTGAGACTGATTTGTCTTCTAAATGAGCCCAAACCCACACTGATGGCTTATGTTTTATTATGCTATGATGACATCACCTAGGTCTATTGTACACACAGAGTAAACAAAGCCATCGGCTGCTTTTTTTCCCATCTGGTTCAGATCTTCCCGGCCCTGCCACCGCAGAAGGTTACTACAGCTCAATGATGCCCTTTATATGTTCTCATGTATCTTTATCTGATATGTGATGCAAGGAAGATTCATCTCAATATAGCAGCATGACATATGAAGTCTTATATTATGTCTCTCACTCTACCACCGGTCGTATCATCTCAAATATCAAGCTATATGGTTACTGTTGACTGATTTTTTTTCCTCCACTGTATTGCTTTTTAATCTTCTGTTGCCAAGTGATTCTGATCTTTACAGCTCAGCCAAGATCTATCTGCGATGTTTGTGCTGATGCTTTTGCATTTGGAGCACAATGCGATCTGAGGTTCTGGCAAAAGTGCGTATAGTTCTCGATCGGACCTTGATAAAATATCTCCATGCCTTCCTCTGATATCCAACCCGGCTTTGTGCAGTCTGGTCATTTTGCCAGAGGTTCAGGAACTCACTGATGTGCCCTCGTAGCTGAATGAGTTACCTGGCCCACGATCATCTTAAAGAATGACTCACTGTTTGTCTTTACAGAAAAATTCTTGTCGGGGATTAAAAGCTTGCATTATAGCACCAGCATTTGCGTGGGATCCTTGATGGATAAATCAATAAGGCATTAGCAGGTCACCTTTTTTTTATTTCTATTCAGAGTAACATTTCTAATCCTTACTGTTTTTTTTTTTTATGACTCACACCGGCTGCTGATTGGTCGCCTGTCTTGCTAAGCAGTGACATCTCATTTCGCCTCTTACCCCTGAATGTATTCAACTCCTCAACTTGTATTCACATTGCATCACACTGTCCTTAACATGTATACATCTGTATTTCAAAATAAAAGCTTCACACATAATGACACGTGTTGTAAAATGACCCATCGTAGCTTGGTGGTGACAGGCGTTGACCTTCATGGGCGTTTTCCTTCAATACGATGAGTGTACCGCTGACCTCTCTCTTTCTCTCTGTGTGTTTCTTCATGACTGGCAGAGCCAAGGCAAAAGGGGGAGTTCATAGGAAACTCCTAATGTGGCCCCTGACAAGTGCCTCCAACCTCGCTAACGATGACAGAAGAACTTCCCACACAATCAGCCACTGCATCAGTCTCCCGAGGAGAGAGGGCGGAGAGGTAGAGTGTGTGTGTGTGTGTGTGTGCTGGAGGGGTGAGTAAAGGCGGTTGACATTTGTTTGGCGGCGCATTCACACTTAAGTAACACGACTTGGCTAAAATCAGTGACATGTGAAATGTTTGCAAAGCATCAGTTTGTATTTGTTGTTTGTCACATTAATGAATCATGAAACAGATAACACTACTTATTATTATTGTTTTTGTGTGTGTCAGCTAGATTTGAAGTGATGTACATTAAGTTTTCACAAAGTGGACATGATAAGCTACTTGCTAAAAATATCCCACTGCCCATGTTTGGATTATTGGCATAATTTACTGAAGAAAAGTTTGTCCCTTTCACTGTGCCAGTCGGCTGCAGCCATGCATATTATGTGTGCCCAGACAGGCTAACTAGCCAAGCTAATTTTCAGTAATAGATTAAAAAAAGGCAATAATAAAGCCTCACATCAGTCAAGTTCACTAAAACTGGGCATTAAAGTTAGAAAACTTGTTTCTAAACCTCATCACAAACCGAACCCTGTTTGTTTTTAAAGTTAACTCATCCTATTCACCACATATGTCAACATTTATTTTTATTCAATATCTCACTTGGGCTTTATTAGGTCTGTCTCCAATCCCATTTTCATATGCGTTTTTAATTTGTGCATCAATCTGACAACAAGACAATACTCTTAATGAGACATTAAATGCATTAAGACAGGACTTAAGGACAAACCGAGAGACAAAACCAGCTGACATACTGAATAAAACCTTTTTTTTCCCACGTGGCTAAAGTGAAAAAAAGCAGTGGATGCATCCCAAGTGAATAAATCGCAATATACCTGAAGCATCTACACTAAAGATGTCAAACTTAGCAGCCGATAAAATCAGAGATGTGGAAACTGTAACCTTCCACAAATTAATATTTCCTCGATAGCTTTCGCCATTTGAGATTTGGCAGTTGTTTTTTAATTAGGTCATCTTGTTCACACCCTCTTCTTCATTAATCTCTTAGGTATTAGCGCCTCCAGGAGTTTATCTTGATTAACCAAGATCTCTTTATGCTCGCGTATCGGTCACAGATGGAGATTCTAGTAAAATATTTGGATCGTAAAAATTTAAAAAAATTCAAGAGTTGAACAAATATTTTAAAAATTCATACCTTTGTTACATCCTAATACATGTTGTTAATGAGATAATGTGTGTTTTTGTGCATCTCCTCCTGAAGAAAACACCCAATACGAGCTTTTTTATGCACATGTGAATCAGAACCTCCATTCAATACATCCATTTTTATAAGATCTTGTTTTGACAAATCTACTGTGAGCGAGAATCACTGTTACGACTTGCATCACATGACAGTGAATAATATGCCTGCGAGCCACCAACGACTGTTGGCAGCAAAAACCAGAAAGTTTGTTTTCACTCGTCTTCAGCTGTCAGCTCACATTTATAAATCAATCTGAGAAGCCGGTCGGTATGCAGCGTATTGCTGTTTCATAACAGGCTCGTCTTGCTTAGTCAGACTGCTTCTTTTTTCCCCTCTCAGCCTCCGTCTGTTCCACTCTCTTGCTTTTCTGTTTCTTCTTTCACTCCCTCACAGTTTGTCTTACTTCTCTCCTTCTTCACCTCCCTCCTTTGATTCCTCTCATCCCGTCACACTCTCGCTCCGTGTAACAAGACTCTCTCGGGTTTTGATCCGATCATGAGAGATGATGTCAGCAAGCCTCTCCGCAGCTATATGTGATATGTGCATCTTGATATCCGAGCCTGGTGTAAATATATCTGCGCTGCTGGCAAAGCACAATTATTAGCTGCTTTATCTGTGATGTCGTAAGTGATGTTAATAAGAAGTACCGGCCAGAAAAAAAAAACTCGGGAAAAATAATTAATCATTTGTCAGCTTTGCAAAAAGGCTGTGTGAGTAACACACACACACACAGACACACACACAGCAGTGGCAGTGATATTTAGATACAGCAGGGTGCAGTCGTTCTGTTCTCTGAGCCTTGGAAGATTGGTGCAGCAGACTTCAAGGCAGTGGATGTCTCCCTGGGGATAGAGCCATGCGATTGTGCATGTATATGTGTGTGTGTGAGTAAAAGCAGCACGTGATGGCATGTGTGTATTTATCTGCACTGAAACCTGCTGCAAATGTCAAATGTGAATTCTCTTTCCTGTTGGTCAGTTGACACGCGACGTTTCCAGCTTGGCTTGTCAGCCTATGATCAGGAAGATAAGGTACCAGTGTGTATAATAACTCTTTCCCTGCACCTTAATTAATGCACCCTTTCCAATTAATTCAATTAAACTGTTTTTCTTTGACTGATAGTTTAGGTTGAGGCACAAAAGAACAACCGCCAAGAGGGGGGTGGAGGAAGCATTAGCATAACTGTCACGGCTAATCTCAAAAGCATCGCGGCCAAGCAAATCCGAGCAGGAGGGCCAAATGAACAATGAAAGTCAAATTGGCCAGTGAAATGTAAATGTGTACTGAGAGGTAAAATCTATTACATATATAATACAATATATATATTTAAATGGAGGGCGAGATCTAAACGCTCTGTTTGAAATCATTATGATAAAAAAGCCGAGGTTGTTATGCTTCTGTTCAGTTGGCAGAGACTAAGCCTCTCAGTTTGAAACATACTGACACAAGGCATTTGTTTTCTGCCAAAATAATCACATTGATCCTTCCCTTGGTGGCGTGGATTTTTGCAGTCGTATCATACAGCTAACAAGCCTCACCACTTATTCTGTGGACATGTTTTTGCAAGTTTAAATCAGTGACAGTAAAGTATTAAGATATAAGCATAGAGTGCATATGGAATAGAGGAAGCAACCAGGGTTCAAAAATAAAGCAGATCTGTGAAAAAGTGCAATACTCCTGATGGCCACTAGATGCTAGCTCTGAAATACTCAATTCAAAAATCATCACTTTCATAATAATCATTAATGAGATATTAATCTTCTGAAAGAGGAATATTTAAGTGTGTGATTAGTTTGATTGACAGGCCTGGACTCCCATAAGACCAGGTCTGAACTTGAGGCTGGTCCACACTGGTTAGTGTCCTCAGGTTCAAAGGTCAGACCCGCCTCCTCACTCTTCCCTTCGTATGAAGATAAAGTCAGTTCAGGCTCTAAACCACAGACATATACACGTAGACGCCTCATTATGTGCTGGAGCGGGACTCACTACCACC
This sequence comes from Pseudochromis fuscus, assembly GCA_900323345.1. Classification (NCBI taxonomy): domain Eukaryota; kingdom Metazoa; phylum Chordata; class Actinopteri; family Pseudochromidae; genus Pseudochromis; species Pseudochromis fuscus. Next base: position 45,053 of record OOFC01004038.1, on the reverse strand, counting down.
GCCATATTGGATGGGTCTCCTCAGTGTAGGCTTGCACCAGAGCCAACTGGAGTCAACACAGAGTGAGCGATTATGCCTGTATTGTGTGCAGCCTAAGGTTTCAATAAACAGACAACAATAACCATAAACAACAACAAAATAACATACTGACCAGGTATATATGGGAGCTTCATATACCAAACCAAACTGTGTGAAAATTGGGTCAAAATTCAGGAAGTTCAGGGACAGCAGTGGCTTAGTGGTAGAGCAGCTGTCTACCAACCGAAGGGTCGGTGGTTCGATTCCTGCTTCTCCCAGTTGCTGTTGGTGTGTCCTTGGGCAAAACACTTTACCCACCTTTGCCTCGTATGAATGGTTTGGTGGTGGTTGGAGGGGCTGTAGGCACAGACTGGCAGCCCAGGGCAGCTGTGGCTATCATAGCTTACCACCACCGGTATGAATGAATAGTGGTCTCTGTGTTTTGAGTGTCTAGAAAAGCGCTGTATGAATCCAACCATGATTATTATTATTAGTTATGTTTATTGTAGTTGTGCATACACCAGTCCCTTGGTAGGGGACCCATCCAAGATAGTGGGCTCGCTGATGCGTCAGCTTCAATAGATAGTGTCAGTCTATGAGGCGTCTAAACATATATGTCTACACTCCAAATGCCCAACATGTTTGAATGCCTGGCTCCAAAACACAAGTCCACAGACCAATGGGTGATGACATGTCAGCTTCGTCCGTTCTGTTTAGGGTCCATGGCCAGAATAGGAGCCGAGATCCCCCCAACGTTAGGGGTATTTCCTGTGTGACATGTTCCCTTATTACCATGAGCAGCAGCTATTTTATCGTGAGTGAATCCTTCATCCAGCTTCACCCTCAGCAGCATCGGGGTTCTCTGACTTTTCCAGGCCATGGACCCCTTAGAGGGGAGAAATCACTTAGATGAACTCCCTATTAACTGTGACACCGAGCACATCATAAATATAACATAAAACAACTCTGTTAGAGAACACATCATGGTTGTTAAACACTCCTTTTCCAAAATGTTCTTCCAGGCACTTCTTTGCAGACGAGAAAATCTTCCAGCAGTCTTTTTTTTTTCTTTTTTACCCCTTACCACGGTTACAGATTTAGCTACATCTGTTGATTCAGTCCAACCAAATGGAAAATTGTTTGCAGGATGTGTCCAGTAGCTGAGACAGAGTATCATATCGGAGATTCTTCAATTTAACCGCAGCTGGTAGCACAAGTTCTTCTGCAAATGTAAGTGGGTTGCTGTTATTTATTCAGTAAAAAAGAAAAAACTTAAGGCTAGACTGCACAGACAAGGTACAGGACTCTGAAATAGTTCTGCCCTCACTTTACTTTTTATTTATTTAAGCAAGTCAGCTCCATTGAGATTAGAAAATCTCTTTTTCAAGGGAGATCTGAATGAGGTGGTCCAGCAGCTGAAACACAAAGTAATCCAACCAAATATTACCTTTGGGAATGTCGAGAAGCATGATGGTGAATAATTCTCATGGTATTAGTGAGGAAATCGTTACATACGTGCAGGAAGTGTTTGGTTTCTGAAGCAATGGAGCGATCCCAACATCATCGCTGGTTATTTTACCACCGCCGTCTAGAAACCTTAACAAACGTCTCCCTGTAGCGCAGGGTCATAGCAAACACAGTCTGCATGCAACAGAGATAATTTAGCTCGTATCCATGGTAACACGACGCCATGCTGCAACCTCCAGACATCTTTATTATGTGGAATCCATTGTGTTTGGTAACTTCAAATCTCACCATGTCTGAACCCAAGCATCAAGTAAACCTTTATCAAATCAAATATATATTTTTTTTATTATCGTGACAGCAATACACCTCCACACAAGTTTCAGTTTTGCTTATTTATATTTGTACAACACAATTTTGTCTTCTTTTTTATGTCTCTTCTCATAGGTAAAAGACATTTTCATGAGTTGTCTCAAATATTCTTACTGTTTTTCTTTTTGGTTTTCTCAAGGTAAGAAAAAAATATAAGTACAAACATAAACAAACAAGCATAAACAACAATAATGTTAATAATAAAAGACGATGATTTAGCAGATCCGTTTGTGGTGGCATCTCCGATTCAACACATGGCCCAACACCTGTCTTTATATAATATTTAGGGGGTGTTAGCTATGCTAATAAACTGCTGGCCACATGCCTCCAGCTGGGATTGACATCATTCAGCACACTTGGGGATTACTCAGTGTTTTTCTCCCAACTGAAAACTAAGCTAAAACATAAGCGACAATGAAGCTAATGTTGCTGCATGAGGCTTTTAAGCTGCAGCAGTTGGTACATTGATGAGATTAAAGAGTGTGAATAGCAGCAACCTGTGGAGCAGTAGGATTGGATGCAGTCTGCAGCACAGTTGCACCATGCTGTTGTCCATATAACCACACAACACTAGACTGCTCACTCAAAGCACCTTAACTGATACACAAAACACACGCTTGATTGCAGACCTGACTAAAATCACAATTACTTCACAGGCTAAATGAAGCTGGTAATTGTGCTGTTACATTTCCTGAATGACTTAATACTTCCATATCATTAGTCTTTACTCACGCTGTGCGACTTTTTTTTTTCCCTGTCTAACAATCCTACTTCCCTGTGCACACTCTGCACATTGTAAGACAGCCCTCTTAATAAGATGACATGCAGCAGCAACTTGTGGCAGGCTAAAAATAACAAAAGTTCAACCATCACCGAAGGAGCAACGGGAACTCTCGCACACTGGTCACCGCACACAGGCTCAGAGTAAAGAGGCTAACGCTTGCGAGGCACGAAGATCCCTGAGCCCTCTTTACTATGGCCTGACATGCCAGCGGGAGGTCAGTCTTTCTGTGCTGGCACTTCACTCGCAGTCCATCAACCAGGGGCAGTTTAAATCCACTGAGTCAATCCATTAAGTATCCTGAACCAGTGTTTTGCTTCCTGACACAGACCTGCAGATCCTGATGAATTATTGGCTAGATTCTCCAGAGAGATAGCTCATTATCCGAATATATTTGGGGCAAGATCAGAAGATGGGATCCTGCCCCAAAAAAAGATGGTGGGTTTTATCAAGATTGTATAATTTCACCAAAAGAGGGCAGAAGGTGAAAGTATACACTGTATCAAGAAATGGACACAGCAACTGGGTCTCAAAATTGAAGCCAAACCAGAAGTGCAAAAACGTGCAATACCCACAACGACCACTAGATGCTAGCTCCAAAATACCCAGTCATTTGCGAAAGTCCGTTAAGTAGTTATTAGATTTCAAAATGAAGAATATTTAGGAGTGTGGATTGTTTGATTTACAGGTGGTTTAGAGGCGGCTACACATTTCCTCACTGCTCCCTTCATATCCAAATATGGTCAATTCTGGCTCCAAAAAAACACCATAGCAACCTTCAAATGCAAAACTCCTGACCACAAACATTTGACGTCATGCAAGCTTTGTACATTTTATACACAATCTCAGCTGGATTATGCCTTGGTGGAGGTTTACTCTCTCAGTGCTTTTTAATTCTGTATTTCTTTCCTTGTTTAAAAGGAAAATTAACTTAAACAAATTGGTTTTATTCCTCTTTTTAAATTTGTGTAACCTAATTTTAGCACTTTTACGATTTAGTGTTAAGCACACTGTAACTCTGTGCAATATAAATAAGATTACGACTCATAAAGTACATTTAAATTTAATTTACTACCAGGGATTTAAATTGGGTCAAGCCTTTTAACAGTTGCAGATTCAGTGAGTTGGGGTGGAAGTTAGTTTTACCGTGAATAAAGTGATGATATAAAAAAATGCTTTTCTAGTCATTTCTCATACAGTAGCAAAAAACGATAAATTATTCAGAGAGACGAATATTTAAACACCAAAGGAATTTTTAAAAAACGGTATCCACAGGTTGAACATAGCTTTTTTCCCTTATTTCTATGTCTTGAAATTTTGATTTCTCTCATGTAATAATGCTGGCACTCCTGGGTAGCGCTGAAAAAAAAGTCCTAAAGCCAGTGAAAATCTATTTTTAGCAGTGCTATCAACCAAAGTAAAAAAATAATCACAGGGTACATCATTGAGGTGGTGATCATGAAGTCCCAGGGAGTTTGTAAGGTTCTCATGGGTCTCTGGTCTTTTATCAGTTTGGGCCCCGGGGTATCTACTACACAAGCCTGTGCATCATTCTGTTCATAGACGATATAGCCTCTTGCTTCTGTTTTATATTTCTCTATCACTGTTTCCCAAGTGTCATTTGTACTGTTGCAATGAAGAAAAAACGCTTCAGGGAACCTCGACTGCCCACTGTCCTCGCTGGCTTCAGTGAATAACAGCTTTTATTGAACAAAATTGACTTTTTGCCTTATTGAGCAGGAGAGACATAAATGTAAATGCGCTTCGGTCCACACACACTGTGAGCGCGAGGTGTGGAAAAAAGTGGACACAATTAAGGAAATGCCACATGAAAGAGGGGGATTTCAACTTTGAAGTAAGTAAATCACTATTACAAATGCACAGGAGAGTCATTAATTCGAATGCCAGTCAGCAGTGTGGGTTTGATTAAAAGAGGGCTTGACAATAACTTCCTTTTAATGTCACTTTTCAAAGCAACGCGAGGAAGCAAGTATTTCAAAGAGGCCACGGAGTGCGCAAATTACAGGTGCACTGGCAACTAAATCTGTTTGATTTGGCAAAAAGAACAGACGGAAAAATAAGCCAAGAAAAAACGAAAATGTTGGCAAGGCGTTATGAGCCAAAGTGCACCGAGGAACAGAAAAACATTAATTGGATGGTTGCTAAACAGCACGAAATAATATGACTTCATGCTGCACTTCTCTCACTGTGTTGTAAGCAGATGTTTTTAAAGCTGCCATATGTGAAAACCACTTGAGTCAGTTGGATGTGCACAGAACCAGTAGTTGGATGTTTTAAATGATCCAGCAAGTTCAATTTTTGGAAGATTTCTTTATTTTCAGAAAGTCAAAGGATATTTTCCAGCTACAGTTGCTACCTGTTAAACATGACGGTGAATCCGTAAAGCACCCCAAGAAGGTAAGCTGATTTTACGGTATTCACTTCCTGTGGTTTGAGCAATGCTTCCTCTGGCGCTAACCTAGAAACTGTAAAGCACAACCCTCTGCCAAGGCATCATCCATGTGTCTGTGTTTGATGTATATTGTCCACAAATGAAATCTGAGCTCCTCTAAATTGGATGATGGTGATAAAGTTATGATTTTTTAAGATACTGTAAGAGAGAGGGGTTTTCTGGCCCCAAAACTTAAGCCGAATCCCAATTCACCCCTTTGCCTTAGCCCTACCCTAGGGATAGGGGTGTCCTGATTGTTTGTAACCCGTCAAAATTTAAACATGCCAGTTACTTGAGAGGACTACGGCTGATGAGGGCATGGTGAATTGTTTGTTGTCGCATCTGTATGGCATCATCGACGATCGCTGATGGCATAACAGGTCTCGATGGGTTGTCCCATTTCATTGGGGCATTTCAACCCCTATGACTCAATTTCAAGAGGTAAGGTCGAAGGGTAAGGGGTAAAAATCAGAAATGGGATTCAGCCATAATCATTTGTTCACTGGGTAATATTTGGTAATATCTTAAAAGATTTTAAGTTAAATTCTGTTTTTAAAGTATACTGCACAGACATAATACAAAGCAATGAGTGTTTTTTATCCGACAATAGCACGAATAACATATATCCCAGTACAAATTCCAAATAGAGGCTAAAAAGATGTCAAGACCAGTTACTTAGTTTTTAACTTCCACTTGATAAAACACGTTAGATGCTGTGTCTTGGGCTTTTTTAGTTTGAGTGAAGTAAATAACACTTTTCTCTCAAGAAAATATTCTGTTGGGTAAACCTGTGGGGTGCTAAATGGGTGTAAAATCCTGTGTTTTTCCAATTCAGAAGGGAATCACAGGATCTTTGGTGTTAAAGGAGTGTGAAGCAGTGGTACAGAAAGATAATAACCACTTCTGGATAAGGTATGGATATACTGTTCACTGTGATGGGTAATCAAGGACATATTTGCCATATGGATTAATGTCATTACTGTATTGTTAGACAGTTCATCTGCTGGAAGAACTGAAAGTAGGAATTAATTAGTGTTCTTTCATTGTAAATTAATATTTCATTTTCCTTCTAAGTCCTCAGTAATTTCAAGATGCTTTCCCCCCCAGCATAATTTTATTATGTGCTGCACAACAATTGCAGCACGGAAACAAAAGCACACCGTCATTCATTCCAACGAGCGAGACATAAAAATACCAAAAAAACAGACCGCTTAATGGGCCACATTAAACTGATTGCTTGGAAATGTCAAATAAAAAGTCCAGTTTAATCTTACAAGAGACCATCAGATCCAAAAAAACCCTCCAGGACAAAGTTCAGAGGCAGCAGGCTCAAAGAGAGAGTGTGATTTTATCCCTCCATCCATCTTTATCAGCAATGGCAGCAGGCAAGGCACAGTCGTCCTCCCCAGCCACGTGCTCCAGCTCCTTCTGGGGGACCCTGAGGCTTTCCCAGGCCAGATAGGATATGTAATCCCTCCAGTGTGCTGAGGATTGGCTCTCGGGGTCTGCTCCTAGATGAGGGTTCAAAGGATACTTCCAGAGGGAGGTGTCTCGGACACATCCTAATCAGACCAGACCACCTCAACCGGTTCTTGTGAGAAACGGTTCCCCTAGTCGCTCCTTCCAGATGTCCAAGGTCCGAACTCTTTGACCTCGGACTCTTGTGTATGAATCTTGTGAATTGCGTCAGTTATAAATACCAATTATCAACTGTCAAATATGAGTTGGAGACGGATCATTCTGAAAGTTCTTATAGACTCAACCTTTACATGTATCTGAAGACCAAATTAATCTGGATACTTCATATCAGCCAAAAATCTACCGGATATGGAGGAATACTGATGTACAGTGTTTTGGATCTCCAGTATTTAGAGCACAAAGCTCCCCCAGAGTATAACCTACATCTGATTGCTGCCAAGTTGCCTTAGATTGTGAAAAATCTACCCACATATACGGGATAATGTCTATAAAGACCATTAAAATGTAATAAAGTTTTAATTTGTTAAAAAAAAATCACCCATTATAGGAAATTGGGATTTTCTGGGATTATTTCGGACAAAAGTTCATACTCTGATTTTCACGAAAATGTAATAATTTGTTACTTGGGTAATACCCTAGCTCTTAAAAAAGATTCGTCGAGATCGTAGGCAACGTAGGTGAAAAAACATCTCGGTGACACGAATGGTTACCACAGGAATCTTTCCGATTTCACCATCCGTTCTGTATGATGCGAACATGGCACTAGCTACAAAAAAGTCTGAAAAAAAAAGGCCAACTACAACTGCCAGCGATCAGCAAACACCAGTAAGTGCAGAACTGTGGCAGCTCCGGCAGCATGCATTTATAGTCCGAGGGGGCATTTCTCATAAATTGCCTCTTCTATTTAAACTTATCACCATTTTACTTTCCACAGACTCTCGAGGGCTCAATTGGGCAATTCACCAATGTGTCTGAACATAAAAACAACACATTTCTCATTTTGCAAAATGCGGGTCGACACAGGTTATTACTCTGCATTGGCCGTAAAAGCTACATCTACTCGACCACCCACTCGGTGTGTCTGTGTATACAGGTAAAATATTGATGCTCTGTAAAGCTGCCGCCTCACCCCTAGCACGCAAACTATATGCAATCAATATAGTTTAAAAACCCATGCTGCCAATCCTTATGTTTATGACCCAGAAATATTACTCCCTTAATTATGGGCAAAGCAGAAGCTAAGGGCTTTCTCCTGTGCGCACACACACACACACAGCTTACAGGTTGCAGCCTTTTATAATAACTTTAATACCAGAGCTTTCACTCCTGGGTAATCAATCTGTAATTCATCATTATTTATCCACCGCGCAAAAAGCCCCAGAGGACTCCGGCGCATGCACACAAATGCACACACACACAGAAACACACAGATTCAACTCGCACTGGGAATGGGCAGCCGCCTGCACACACTCACACACACTCGCAGACACCCTGGAGGTGTCTTTGCCCACTCGGAGGTATTAAGGGATCATGGTGGAGAGGTAATTACAAGCACAGAGGAGGAGAGTGGGGGGACAAACACAGGACAACACCACACTTTGCTGCTGTGTGAGGCCTGCAGACAAGACTGATAGAGAGCCAATGAGTGGAGTCAAGAAGTCTTTAGTCTGAACAGGTCAAGACCACGACCGGAGGAAGTCCTTATCAAATGTGGTAAATGCTTCTCGTAACACAAACAAGGCGGTATTGCATTTCCAATGAAGTTTGGTTAATTGCGTTAAAGGCACAATCGACGGTAAACAAACAAGTTGTTCTGCTAATTCAAATTCAGGACTGGAGCTTTCAGGTCCAAGCTGGTGCTGGTCCTTGTTGCAACTTTAGCAAAACTGTTCTTGTTGACGAGACTAGCCACGAGATGCAAATCCTGAACCACAGCATCTTCTGGATAAATCCAACGGGGGACTATTTTTGTCTCAATTAAGACTGAGTCTTACTATGACTTTCATGATGGTAACTAATATACATTTTGTCAAAAGATGATACACAGAATCAAAAAACAGAAAGCACAAACTTCTACCAAGGTATGATCAAGCTGTACTGATGCTATAGACTGAACACTGCTGCCCTCTTGGGAAAACTAATGCTGACCAATCCTAGGAGATTTTCTGGGACCTCATGGATCAGATTTTTCCCAGAATTTTATCATTTGTTCCTTGGACGATGTCTTATTTCTCAAAAAACAACTGTTCACATGGTTTTCTATAATATTGCAAACAAACGAACAAAGAAGGATTACATCTCAGGGTTCAAAATATTGATATGATATTATGATGTGAAAATTGTTGACCCCAAATGGCAGCCATGTACCAAACCAAACCATTTTTTAGTACTCTTCATAGACTGCAGTTTGAAGCCTGGAGTTTGACATCTGAATAGAAAAAAATAGAAGATACTTGAATGAATTGAATGTTGGTTTTTTTTTTGAGCCAGAAATGATCATCTTTGGATATGAAAGGAGGAGTGATTAAATATTGTTTATGGCCCAGCTCATCATGCTAGCATGCTAAACTAAGATGGCGAACATTGTACATCATCCTGGCTGGAAGCAGCGACAATGACTGATTGTATTCAAAGGTGCTCAAATTCACTGATTGCAAATCAGAGTGCATGAGAAGAAAGGATTTTTTTGTTTGTTTTTTTAAAAGTGTAACACTCAATTTTGCACGCCGACTGTTTACGAAAAAAAATGAGTTGGAAAAAAAATAACACCAAAAAACTCCAATAAGTTTTAACGGATATATTAAGTTATTGAAATTATAGCCTGAGAAATATTTGCATACTGCAATTACCACTGCAATTAGTGAGTCAGTTGTTTTGTGTGTGATTATTCACCAAGGAACGTGTCGACTGCTCCAAACTAAGTTTGTGTAATTAACTGCGTTTTTACATTGACAATTTCGACGAGAACGCCACACGCACAACAGAGCAGCTTAAGTGAATCCATCTTTAAAGCTCCGATCCACCACACACAGCCCCGAGTGTGTGTGCTCCCCAAAGCCAACAAAAAAGTACACAAGTGATCAACAAATGTTCACTTTAAGTCCATCATAGCACAACCAAAGCATCAAGAAACATTTCCATGCTATAAATGAACCAGTCTGAGCGGCAGACCACTGTTGTTGTGGATATTTTTAAAAAGCCAAATAAAGCAGCATTAAGGGATTAAACATGGAGCTGCAGAGAGAAGAAAAAAATGGGAGGAGCTTTAGAAATGTTTCTAACTTGAATGAGCCACACATGCTGTTAGCCATTAACTACAGTGACATAATACAGCTGTACTTGGCCTAATGTAATGCTATTAGTGGCTCAATCGCTCAGTGTTACCCATCCCCTGCCATGAGTGGGTCCATTTTACTATGACACGATGCGCAAAGCAGCCAAGCAAATAGTGACTTTATACTTAAAAGTTGGGTCGATGACAGTGAGGTCAGTGAGCCGCATATTTATTGACCTAGATCCCTCCTAATTAAAGGATGAAGGAGGAAGGTGGAGAGGTTGCTTCTTTTTAGCTGGGCATCACTTCTGCAGCCCAACAGCCATGCCGGTATAACTGACAGGAACAGGCCAACTGCACAGTCTGCCACTGTCCACTGTGATTATTGATTCCCTCAGGGTCCCTGCTTCTGTCTCACTACTTCCTCTGAACAGCCTTTTTTCACCCCCCTTTGCCTTTTACTAGGCTAGGAGCTACTGTGTATATCACCGGCTGATCCGAGTGCACCCTGCAATTCTCAGCTTGTTTCTCCCCTTGTTAGATTTTTTTGTTGGTGAAAGGTTTACATCTGATTCATATTCTGTCCAATTAGAAGTTACATAACTTCACCTATAAAACTCATAAGACTGATTTTTAGGGTGTAGTGCATTTGTGAGTTTGGCATTTGGACGTCACCATAAGCAAGGGGAGCAGAGAGGGGGCGGGGCTAATGGAAAATCTGAGACAATTCATGAGATCAGGCCCTTCAATCAGAATGTCAATGCCCTCAAATACACCTCTTTTTGAAGCCTAATATGTACTTAATTATAAAATTATCATCAGATGGAAAACCAGGACACTAATAAGAAGAAGTGACTTTAGCTAATGACATCAGAATGACTTTGTATTTTAATAAAGTTGACAGTTTTTCTTGTACTTTTTGGTACCTCCGCATTAGCTTCACTTTTCAGAGTTGGTCACTATGTCTATTTTCATAGCCCCATGGGTATAGTATGGAGTTATTTAAATGACCCAATTTTATTTCCTATTTGTTCTTTGCATTTTGAGCATCTTAGATCATATAAAATTGTACTTTTATGCAGATGATACTGAGATATATGTCAGTTGCAACAATAGGTTCAAGGAAAAAATACCTTTCATTTAAAAAAAAAAAAAAAAAAAGTATTGTGGATGTGGACTTTTGTTGATGATTACATTTTGGGCAAGATCAGCTGATTGGATCCTGTCAACAAAACATACTGAAATCCAGAATTTCTCACAGTGGATGAATATTTCAATCAAGGTGCGATTGCTATTTCACCACAAGAGGGCAACAGTGTGCAGTCTATTTATAGTCTATATAGTTTTATGTATTTCCTCAAAGAATAACCATGTACAAAGTCTTGGAAAAGAGAGAAAATCCGCATTTTATTTCCCCACAGTCCAATCGGACATATAAATAGATAAAACTATCAAATCCTCCTCCGATTGTAACATCCTCTCACTCTTTCAGTGAATTCCTATCCTTCGAATATCCTCCTCTTTTACTGAGATGCAGACCCCGTCTGTGAGCATTTACAGTACACATGCTGCCCAAACAGAAAAAAAAAGCTCTCAGAGCTGCTATCCATCATTCACTCAATTTCCGACAGAATGATTATCACAGGTGACTTTCTGGCTCTGTTCTGAGAATCCTGCTGACTCAAAAGCAATGGATTTAAAAAAAAATGCAGGATGCTGTATAGATTTTACACCTAAAAATAACTCAAGGGTGCTAACCAGTTGTTGAAGATGTTTCTTTTCTAATCCTTATTGTTTGTTTTAGAACAAGAAACAGTGTCACATTTACCACTGAATACATTGTACATGGTCTGTGACTGTCCATTACTTGTTATTGGCCTCTATGTTGTTTAATGCTTAAAATAAATCTGTTTGCGCAAATTGATCTTGTGCATTCAGTGGCACGTTGTTTATTGCTTCCATTATGGGTTGGCTAGAATTAAAAAGGCGTATATGGCCTCTGCTTTGTGTTGTTGTTGGTGGTTTCCATGACAGACTGGTCTCAGTGGGTTTTTCTGAGCATACTGGCATAAGAGCTTTCAGTAAATCTAATAAAAAAGACACACCAATTTTTTATTTCTCAGTAGGGGCCATGACAATATTCCACATATGACAGTCACGTATTCCCCTCCAATGTTAACATGCAGTTTAAATGCGCATTGTCTCCATGACAAATAGTCCCCCCATGACCGAAAAGTGCTCTGCTGAACTGAGGAGCAAGCTCGCTGTAGCGTAAACTAACAAATGGAGGTGTAAAAAAGAAAAAGAGGGAGTTTTTTTTCTTATGATGGAGATACAAATGGAGAACGGCTGCCGCTCAGACCCCCCTCCATCTTTCGCTACCATCCATCAGCCTTGGGATGAAGACTTTCAGGAGATGCATCGTTGTCTGCCAGCTGTTGTCAACAAGGCTCCCTATCCTCTGCACTCTGTCGGGTGAAAATCTATTTTTCTCAAGGTTTGCTCAGGACGCTATCTGACTTCTTCATGTAATAAATGAAACAGTCATTTAAATTAAGCAAGATTTTACTTTCCAACACTGTTTCAAAAGCTGTTTTTTGCTCTCATTCCTAAAGAGAGGAAAGTCACAAACAGATGTGGTTAAACGTCCTTGATCATGTCAACACTGGTCAAATTAAGCTTTTTGAGTAAATGGCTATAATGCTGCTGGTGCTTTTGAACAGTGTCTGAATGAAAAATGGAAATGGATTTTCAAGTCAAGGTTTAACAAGTCCTCAGAGAACACTTTCCCCAGGTTTGATGGATGTGCTAATGCATTCCTTGAAAACACTTAATGTACTATGGTAAACAGCTTAGTCACATGTAAGCATCTCTTTAAGTAAATCTTAATTCTGGCAGCGTTGTTTGTTTGTGGAGATAAAATAGCTCCACGCAAAATTAATGCAAGTTTTCAAGTGTGAGAAAAAAATTATACCTTATAAGCAAACATAACAGAATTCAGAAAGGTCACGATACAAATGGGAACACTTCAGTGGTTACTATACAAGTCCAACAAAGTCCCTCTGATTATAGGTCAACACAGATTACACAGTAATCTACAATTTAAAACAAGATGGAAAACATGTGGGTTCAGATAGAAAATACTGAATATCGACAAATGTGTCAATACGTCGTAACAACCTGTAATGTGGCCGAGGGGAAGTGGGAAAAGAGTGTGTTTGATGCAGCACATTGGAGGTTTTGAAAAGGAGCAAACTAAATTTAGACAGGTTGAATCCGACACAGGCGACGGGCGATTTGCGCATGCGCCAGCAGACACAGTCATTAGGCTTTCAGCAAACATCATCTGGGTGGAATGATGAGTCTTTAGTGAGAGGCATTTGTTTCCTTCACATTACTGGAGAGAGAGGAAGGTGGTGAGGAGGGAGGGAGGGATGAAGGGATGGCGGCAGCAGAGGGGGGTGAGGTGGGTTGAGGGAGGGGCTGCCATTGATATGCTCCATGCAGTGCCGACACCTGACTAATTTCATGCAGCCATTCAAATGACTGCCTCCTTTGGCTCGTCTGCGCTTCCTGCCGACTCCCCACTGAGCACGCTCGCACAGGAACAGGTCAATGCAAATGAGATACAGACCTTTAAAAAGGGACAGTTGGCTCTAAATCAAGTGTATTTAGGAGTTCGCCCTATGATAGCCACGCTTAATTGAATTTTATATATTGAGGCAGGAAAAAAAAAGTAGTTGCGAAAGTAAAGATGACTGGACATCTCGAGTTTCTTTCCATCTGGGGTATTTAGAGCAGGTCGTCATCTGTTGTGTCTGAATATGCAACCTGTTGCTAGTGGACCACAACACTGCTATCGTCACACAAGAGGAAATCTGGATGCAACCCAAGCCACAGGAAGTATGCTGTGAAAGGAAAAACATGCACAGGTTTAAAATGTCGAGATTGATGAGATAAGGTACCCGATTCAATGCCCTTGTTCGGTGGTGTTCAGTATGTTCAGTGCTGTATGTTCAGTGGTGTGTGTGATACCAGAGGGGTAACACCTTCAGTTGCCTCATTGGGTTTTGAGGTATGTTTGATCTGATTACTTGTAGAATGCAAGTTACCCACAATTTGTATGACACATGCATTAACAAGTCAGAGCAGCAAACACCATTTGTTTTGTGGGGTAACATAAGGGGAAGTAGCAGCCCTAACGTAGCCTGTAGTTAATTTACAAGTATGTACGAAAATGGTGATCTAGAGGGAGATCAGCGCAAGTAAGTATGCTTACTAACACAACCTTACTCAGAACTAGGAGGTTCGTCTTGACTGTTATGTTGTTTTCACCCTAGGGTCTTTGAACCCTTGACCTTGTCACCCCATTTTTTTTACATATCCACCTTTGACAGTCAGGAGGAGCAGGGTTGCTTCCCCCTGCTTGGGTTTTTGTTCCCTTGATCTGCTATCTACTTGAACACCTCCATTGCACTGCTTATGGTTCCCTACTGTCGTTACCTTTAGTGTACCCTCCCCCACTTTTTTTTTCTTCTGTTTTTAGCCAATTTTATAAATGCTGCTGCTTGTCAATAATCAAACTTGGCTTCTCAGACCCACTCTGTATCTGTAAGATCACCATATACCGTTGAACAAACGCCACACAACAACAAACTCTGGAAAAGGTCTTGGAAAAATTCACTCAACAACAGTAGGCCCCATGAACTAGAAAGAAGAAACACACAATAATAGCTCAGCAACTGATCACAGTTCAAAATGTCAGTGGTGAGCTGTTCACTTTAAATCATGCTGACTGGAAAGAGCTCAAGATCTGCACCATTTCAATAGGTGGTAGGGATGCAGGTGAACCACAGCACCAATCCTGGGTAAAGGTCCACACATGGCAGTTTACACTAGCCAAGGATTAGCCTCATGAAAGCCAATGGGGGAAATGCCAAGGGCCGTAACAATGGGAACCGAAAATGGGGTGGCAGCAGATTCTTTTCAAATATGGACGAAGGCACACCCTTTCATTTCCCCTCAATTTGAGCAGTGGAAGTGGACTGGCCTGTGATGCATATAAAATGATCACTTTTCACGGGGTACAATCATAGACTCTATGGGTACAATGGAGAATTACTACAACTTCCCCTGTTCTAATTTACCATTCAAGTGGACCTACTAGAGCGAGCACAGAGCTCGGAGATTAAAAATCACCCGCTTGTGACGGGGGCTGGTCATTATTGCACAACAGTAAAATGTGTTGTGCCGGTGGTATGGAGCACCAACATGTGTGCGCACACACTGCTTCTGTCAATCCATCACCTCTCAAACACATGAGTAATAACAGTGGTAATTGTGCTGATTGAACGAATCCTACAGCAGCAAACAATCAAGTTTATTATTGGTGTCTGAGAATTAAATTAAAAAAGTAATTCATCCAATAAGGCTGTTTGGATGAGCTGGAGAAATGATTTCTGATGCATAACAATAAAAAACAGAAGAGGGAGTGGGAAAGAGACTCCCCCAGATCTTCAAAACCAACTATTTGGTATGCAGAGTGTGACATCCATGAGAAAAAAGGAAACAGTCATGATTATTTTTATGTATTTGCTGCACCACAACCTGACCAGTGTGTCCTCAGGGTAAATAAAACTGGATAAAAAGCACTGAGAATATAGCTGTAATTGAGCTGTGTGGGATTTTACCTGTCAAGCAGTTTCATGTCTCCATGAAATGAACTGGGATAGCATAGGGAACACTTTTTTTTCCTGACATTTATAAACATAACATGTTAGTTTGAGCTCCATTTTTTCGCTTAAGGCCATATACAGAGTGGACATGTGAAGTTGGGACTTGCTGCTCTGCAAGGTCATCTTCAAGTCACCAAGCAAACATCCTGAATTTTGAAAGTTTGTGTGTGTCAGGGGTTTGTCAGATTTTATTTTTGCCAAAATTTGATCATTTATTCCTTGGATGATATCCCCTCTCTCTCTCACAAACATATAAATGTAGTGGTCATAATGTTGCTAACAACTGCAGGCAAAAACATGCAGTAACTTTCATAGGTGAAAGTTTATGCTAAAGTCAAGATGTAATCAATTATTATCCAGAAGGGACAAGTGTCTCCAAAATTGTCCCATTGTCCCGACATCTCAACCATAAACCTCAGCATGTCAATCCAGTAGATCTTAAAAGTGCAGGACAGTTTAAACTTTCATGATCGGGCAGCAGTGAGGATACCCAGTGTTATTAATCCTCTGGGCTAAATCTGATCGAAACCCATTCAGCAGTTGTTGAAACATCTCAGTCTGGACAAAAGTGATGGGCTGTAGTTTACAGGAGTAAACATGTTTATGTTGGTAACAAAGGATTGGGTTTTCAATTAACTGTCTTGTAAATAGAAACCACTCTGGCAAGTGTAGAGTGGGCTATAGACAAAGAAGAGATAATTAGGCTAAAACAATGTTCACTCGAATAAAGTTCAGAGACCCAGCGGGAAGGAAATGGCAAAGGAAATAAGTCGAATGTTGGAGCAGGGGCCACTGTTGGCCAATAACGTAATGATTTATTACATTATTGGTTCAGTTATTACATTTGCAAAGTTTTTTTTTCTTTTACCAGCCCAATAACGTAACAAATTATTATGTTATTGGCCAAAAATTATTACATTATCGGTTCAGGACTTTTATTAGCCTAAGTTATTGGCGTATTACATTTCAAAAAGGGCAAATTTATTACGTTATCGACTGTTATTACATTATTGACTTCAACAATCCCTAAAATATAAAATTCACATGACAGCTTTAAATATTAAGTACCACTTAGTATGAATCGTAAAACACTACTGAAAGAAAGAACAGCATGAATTTTCATTGTTATTCCATGTTCTCACTATTCATGTTTGAAAAGGTAACAACTGGGCTTCATATGGTTTTTTATAGACCACATTTCACAGGTAAAACCCATAGGTTCCACATAAAATCCCATATGTTTCACATGTGAATATACATGGGTCACACACATCAAGAAAATGCTCCAAAATCACATTTCCCATGTGTTCACACAGAATATTCAATATACAAGGTGGCCACAGTAACACTCCTCGATTTCAAATGGTTATAACATCAAATCTTAAATGAATATTACTACAATATTGGCGGCTACAGTTGCATAAACTAATAAAGTTTCATGTGGTATTATCAGAGACACTCGATATGCACCCCTCCTTGTTGCTCGGCAAACATCAATGTGATAATCAAGCTCAGTCCATGTAGCAGCATAAGCGTGCAGAGCTTCATTGTTGCGTTCTTGCAGATCATCCAGAGTTACATGAAATTTGTCCTTGACATGTCTCCAAAGGAAAACGTCACACACAGTCAGGTCTGGTGATCTACAACTTTGAACTATTTGAAACCCAGGAGTGTTTTTATGATCACTCTGTAGCATATGAAGCACTGTTAGTCTTTCACTTTTCTGTCTTTCCATCAGTATAACTCGATTTAAGCGCTTCTCATTACATCACCGCACTTTGATTCAGAGATTATTCAACTCCCAAAACCTTCTTTTATTTAATTGTAAGGTTAACTTGTCACAAAGAAATGCAAATGTTTTCAATTTGAACTCCCTTCAAACGTAGTTATCCAAGGTAAGCAAAGTGTTTTGACCCTGTATCCTTCCAAATAAGCATCCTCGCTGCAAATCCCATTGTTGTGGATAACATTAAAGACCCAGGGTTTCACTTACTCATCTCATCCACTCTTCCGACAGCAGAATACATCATCAGCGAAGTGCGCGGGGGTACAAAGACAGCTGGCTCCCCAGATTAATTTCACCATCTCCTCTTTCTCCCCTCCATGGAAAAATAATTCATTTACTTGATATTCAATGCAGGTGAATCTATGCTCACTTTTCTCAAACTCTCTCTCTCAAACAATCTTTCAAATAGACACCCGGCAGTACGCACAACTGCACAATGTCAGGGACAATCGCTTTGACCAGGCACAGGGCCAAGGGCTGTGTAAGAACCGTAATTTCATCCTATTGCTTAGCTGGGTCACCTTATGCTTGACCTACCCATGGTGTGTGTGTGGGTGTGTGTGTGTGTGTCTCACTCAGCAAAGACTGTATCCATGGTAGGTAACTATGTGAGGTTTAATGGAATAAGAGTGGACCAAGGTGAAGACCACATATTGACTGTATTATGAGCTTATAAGTCTCATTGCTTACCAGTTACCAGTTTTTTTTTTCAAAATAAGAGCGTCAAGATTGTCTTAAAATTATCCTACAGCAAAAACTGGTTCAAATATTCAGGGAAAAACAAAATCTGGAAATCACACAAATGACCTCTAATTTCTACACCCACTTATCCAATTGGGTCATGGGATTCATAACAATCACGCCACAATTAATTTAAAATCTACACATGCATGAAAGATCTTAATGTGTGTTTTCTTGTTGTGTGTATATAAAATAATAAAAAAAGTGATATAGGGTCAGCTGGTAGAGTGGGTCGCCTGTGAAGGATAAGGTTGTGGGTTCGATCCCTGGCTGACACTGAACCCTAAGTTGCTCCCAAGGGTGGCTATAGCCATTGGTGCATGAATGGGTGAATGAGTTGCCTTGTAAAGCGCCTTGGGACCTAGCTTAGGTCATGAAAGCGCTATATAAATGTACTTCATTTACCATTTAAGAACTTCAACAACAATTTGTGGGTTTTTTCCACTGCTTCCCAAAAAGTATTTGAAATTGTGCTAGTATGTTATAAATAGATATTACATGCACTTAAACACGTTCACAAACACTTCAGCTCAACAGTGCAGGCACTGATAGGCGACAATATACAGCAGTCATAAGATGGGAAAGCAGCAATTTTAGGGAATGTATATTGTACCGTTATGGAGGAGATGACTAAATGAAAAATAAACATATTGTACGTGTGTTCTATGTCATGAATGCCTCAGTGTGCCACACATAAGTGGCCGGGAAACCTGAGCTGAATGTGTCGATCTAGGAAATGTCTTTGAAATTCAGATCTCACTCCCCCGCTGAGCAATTCAAACGGGTCACAATGAAATGTACATGCCTGCACGTTCATATGATATAGATGGCAAATGCTGCTTGAATGAACTGCAGGTGCTTTGAGAGCATACTATAAATGCCATGGAAATGCTTCTTAAATGGAGCTATTGTATCGAGAAAAGCTATTTGTCTATCATTACCTCTCTCAGAGAAGCAGATAGAAAAATGAAAGAAATAATTCCTTTCACATAAAGATGATGAATTGAGCCAATACATTTCCCCCCATTTAAAAATAACAATGTTTTTTTTACAGTTTAAAAGTATTAAGAAATATAGCACGAAGCATTAAATCCAGTATTACAGAGAGGAAAATCTTTTTTAAAAATACAACAATTGAGTCATATAAAGGTGTGAAATACCGTATTTTCCAGACTGTAAGCCCCTACTTTTTTCCGACGCTTTGAACTTAAACACTGGTGTGGCTCATGTATCGGCGGCACGAAGCCCGCTGGCTTTTTGCAAGCTAGCAAGCTCCGTGCCGCAGATACATTTAGCGTCATCACATCAGACCCGGTCAGAGTGGACCACATGAAACTGTTCGAATAAATTCAATCTCGGCTTATAGACAGGTGCGCTCAGTAGTCCCGAAAATACGGTACTTAATATATAAATATAATTGGCATAAATGATGATGAAAGAAAAGTTCACATTGTGTTACTTGTACAAATGCAGCCAGTGAAAACGCACATCATTCAAAAAAACCAAAACAGAAATGTGACGTCCACCACATTCACCATCGATAATGACTGAGATCGCAAATATTGGTTGGTTTTCCCAATACCACGTGATGCTAATGTTTCTTTCAAGTTAAACCTTTTTTCACTTCTTGTCATCCAGCATAAATTTGCATCTAACATGTGATTGTAGCATAAATTTTTGTATCGCATGTACTCACAATGAGTACTCGTGAGCGTGTACTAGCGATGTCACCACTTGCCAGTAACAGCCAATAGGAGCACTCATCCCAGTACCGTAGCAACCGCCACTTCTGCTGTCAACAGTGAACCAGATCGTAAATATTTCTGCCTTTACGAGAAACAGAGAACAGCTGCTCTGCTTCTTGGTACAGAGTTAAAGTTGCGAGATAAAGCTCTGGACGGACACAGATGGAGACAATAAGCTCGTCCTCCATTGCTGTTCGGTGACATCGGGCAAACGGTGATGAAGTGAATTTGTCGCTCGAGTTAAAAAATTATCAATTCGCGCAATGCAATTGTCGCGTCTACTTGCGTCGCTTTCCTATTTGCTTATCACGTAATCCCGTCACGCAACAAATTCCCAACGCCCATAAGAGGGATTTTCTGGGATGTATTTGGACAGGATCCTATACTTTGGTCTTGTCCACAATGTGATCATTTGTTGTTGGGTAACACACATCTCTCCAAAAAAGTTAAGATGTGTTGAGTAACTCTTTTTGTTGCTAACAAACAAAATCTTACTGTCAAAGGTCGTTAATGATTTAATATTTATTTCTTTAATGAAGGGACACATTTCAAGTAGTGAGAAAATAAGAACAAATTGTTGATGATACTCTCAACATCACTTTGTTGATACTGTTACGTGCAATTAGTTTGTGAAGCTGTAAGTCATAAACCGTTTCATAACTAAAATGCAATCCCTTTTTGTCGTACAATTTAATCTATAGTGCAAGTTGTTGTTGTTGGGATTACATGGATAATTAACCACAGGTAATATTAGTTTACTGAGCTGTGATGGTCATTTAGAGTGAAACAACAGGCGACATACAAACACCTAGTGTCTTCATATAACAGTGTCACACTGATTTCACATCTCAGGCACAGTTAATGAGTGTATGGACAACAGCTTGAAGGGCAACGCTGATTAGTATGCACGACTTGCCCACATACTGGTCCAAAAAAAACCTCACAATGGGTGATAACAGGGAAACAAAACTGACATTAAACTGACATTGTTTTAAATTGAACAAATTAGCTATTTTGGTAACAGTCTGGGTGATATAAAGGACAAATGATAATAGGAAGCCGATAATCCATTTTTGAAATGGTTGCACTAATCTAGGACTCAACAAGATGATATTCTGCTAAACTATAATGGGGCACTTCATCACTGATTCTACCTATTTTGGTGCATATTTTCTACACTGACAAAAGGGGGAAAACAAGCTGTTAAGGGCAAGTCCTAGAAATGCATTAAGTAAACGAAGGAGTGGTGCTGCCATGTGTAGTTTCCAAGATAAATCTCAACCCAGGAATTCCCGGGATGATTTTGTTCTGGGAATTACACTCTCTCTCTCACACACACACTGAAAACAGACCCAAACACAACAAATCTCATTACATCTGCAATCCCAACTGTGCATGAGCGGCAACAGTCGATGTTCATAATGCATACACACAATCCCTTCAATTTGCATAGGCATCAGCTTCCGATCCAAACACTAAAATAATCAGCATACGCTCACATTATCAGCTAGTGCATTCATTAGTAATTGTCTCCACGTCTTTCAATCACGCTTCTGTCAGTCTTCTCCGAGGAGGATAAGCTGTCGTCTGCTGGCATATAGAAAATAACCCATCAAGTAACACAGCAACTTTGACACCCATGAAAACTGTAGCCTCAAGAGGGCTGCGATGCAAATGATTTTTAAATCCCAGCACAGCTGCGAGTGTCCAGTGTCTATGAGGTCGCATGAACACCAAAGTTTATGAGCATGCCTGAAAATGTTGGATATTAAACAGGCGCTGTGGTGTCTCGTGGCAAAATTCACCACATTTTTGTAATGTTGCAAAACAAATCAGCCCACTCTAAAACATAACCTTCTTAGCGAGGGGTAATGATTCATCCACTGGCAGTGGATAGTCAAATATCTAGGGCCAATAAAAGGAATCAGCAATCATATCCTCCAAATTTTGGGCAAGCGAGGCTCATTTTCAAACTATTATTCTATGTTCGGTCTTAAAATCGATGCTTCAAGTCCCTCGAACTGGGACATGGCTGCAGAATGAGTATTGACGCTCCAAGATGTAATTATAATTGGCAGTAACAATGCAGTCAAAGCTAAATAAACAGATCTGTTGATCAGGGTTTTGCTTCCCAGTGGCACAAAATGTGCACATCTACAGATCAATACCAGTGATGGACATTTACACTGCAAAAGGTAGTGAAGTTTCTGTCTTTTATGGCTCACTCTTCTGAGGTAAACCTGTCCACCTGCTGCCATTTGGGCAATTCATGGAGTGTTGGAGAGAGAACAACCAGGAAATGCAAGATATTTCAGCTTCCAAGGCCAAAAGGCTTGATCTGGAGCCAAAACAGCATGCTCAGCAAAAGCACAGCCTAGAATAACAACAGTAATAAAACACTTGCAGTAGGAGTACAGCACTTGATTTGATCAGCGACCCAGAATAAGTTCTTTTGAAGCAGCATCACCTCTTAAAAAATCTGCTATATTTTGGTGCAATGACAGCCCTCCTCCCCAAAATCCAAGAGTCAAACATTCACAGCCAGCACGACTTAATGCCTGAGTCCTTTTTTATTACTGTTAACATAAACCTCAGTGGAAGTTTCTGTTTTTTTTTTTTTTTTTGGTAGGCTGTTTTTCTTTATTTTATGACACCCTCAAAGCTGCCTGACAAACACACACTGTTCAACTTGAGGTTTGCTTGTCACCCTGTGACACTAATGGGGAAGTGTGTTCAAACAGATGTTGCACATTTCTTTACAGGGAGCGGGAAGAAAAGGCAACACAAATTTACTTATCTTGCTGTGTGCAAAAGGAGCAGGCGTTACCCAGATTGCAGCACACTGTAGGTAAAAGGGATTTTTTTTTTTTTTTCCCCGTTATATAACATTCAAGATTAAACATTTTCTAAGTGCTGTATTGATGTATTTCTGACACAAGTTAAGCTGGGGAATGGCGGAAAGATTAGATGGGAGACTAAATGTTCAGAAATCAAATTCAAAGAAACTCCAAGATGGGGGAATAAGATTGGATTTTGATTGAACAGCTATGATTGCACAAGAGTCTATTAAGATAATAACAAAAATATGAAAGAGTGCCGACTTTTTGCTCAGGGATAATTTGATGTGTGTCTAATTTGTACGGTTGCACTGCTAAAGTTCAAATAAACCATTACTACTGTTAAAAGTATAAAAAGAATTGTTGCAAGGAGCAGGAAATAAAGTCATCTTGTAACATCTGAGTAGACTGTTGGGATGCTTATAATCTTATATTCATCCCTTTTGCATTTCCAAAGCATCTAAAATTACCTTTTTGCTTGCCAACACTTTGGTATATTTCCAGAAGGAGAACACTTAGCATCAAGCAAAAGCCACTTTGCTCACGGCTAACCTTAAGGGAACAAAAAATGCACTGAGAAAGTTTGCCATAAAAAGCACAAAAGGAGCTTCAGAAAAGACGAGCCCCCAGGAAACGGATTGCGTAATTTCACCTTGATGTGAAACCCAAGCGGAGATGATACAAAAGGGGAGTAATGCAGCTTTCAGGTCTGCTTTTGTTGTCCCGGGGTCCACATTGCCCCCGAAACTGTAATAACCACCTCAACCGGCTCTTTGAATTACACTGTCGCCATTGTGGAGTCGTCATGGCAACTGTTTTAAAAAGTCATTCAGAGTGTGCAAAAAAAAAAAAAAAACAACCTGTTGCCAAAAACAAAGAACATGATGATTCGTACATAACTTTATATTAATGATGCCTCTATTGTCTAGACAATTTCAATCAGTGCCTATAGCATTTCCTCTGCAGAATTCATAATTTAATCACATTTTATACAAGACAAATTTCTGTGTGTCAAGACAACCTGATTGGCACAGTCATATTTCATTTTTCACTGCTTTGTGCTTCAGATTAAAAACATTTTCAATCCCACATGTTGTAAAGTTAAAAGAGAAATGAGAGAATCTGTGCGCAGGGTTACAGGAGACTGTATTTTTTCAAAAACCTGTCAATTAAAAGCTTGGTCGATATTAACAAATAAAGACCAGGCTCCAAATAAAATACAGAGGTGTATAAATATCACATAGTGCCTACGCATAGTTCAAGTTAAGAAATTCAGAGTTTCTGTCCAGTGCAATGCTTGTAGTGGGCTTTTATTTTGAAATGACGAAAGGGAGGGTGCAAGACATACTGAAATATGAGATAAACATTTTTATTTTTGAAAATCTGACTCTTTAATAATGGCTGATATTAACAAAAAAAAAGCCAAACCCCAAATACAGGCTTAAGGGGGAAAAAAAAATGTGAATAAAGGTAACATAGCATGCCTATGTGTATTTCACAATAAAAGCCTGGTGAAGAAATTCAGGGTTTCTGTCCACTGAATGGCTTGTAGTGGCTTTTATTTTGAAAAGTGCTCTGTTCATATTTACAGTAACAAATAGAGGCTTGTTGCCTCTACTAGTTAGGCAACTATTTGTTGCAGACATTTTTATTTTGATGTTGTATTTCCTCCATCGATCATTGCCATCCTTGGTCTGTTCAAAAACTGTTCGAAACACCAAATTATATTCGAGTTTTACTCTAAACACAAAGCAGCACAGAGGCACTTATCTCTAAATCCTGCACACCACAATGACTTGACACCACTTCAAATTTTGATTTATTAACTGCTGGTGTTTCATGGTCTTTGCAGATTTTTAAATACTGTTGTGCTGGATAAGTGGAGGCAAAGTCACAGTACTCAGAAAGAAACTCTGTGCAGTTCTTTTGCATGGGATTTATTAACATATAAACCCGTAAGTGGTGCAGAGCAAAATGAAGTAGTTTTTTTATTGTTATTATGAAGATGGACTTTAAAGCTTGCGAACTACAGTTCACAAAATGTTTACATCCATATCCACTGACCTTTAAACAAAACGAAATAGCAACATTTTTTTTTTCTTTCCAAGCCAGATACTGTTTCCAACACTTCAATTTAAGCAAATGTGGTAACATAAAAAGGCAGGCGTGGATGGTATCCTATCAACCAGTGGGATACCGGTTGCTCCAGCACCAGCCACAACCACCATTAGCTGCAATCTGCAGCTATGCCAGAATGACACCGACATTGTCTCTGTTGCTGTCAGCATGAAGCCAAGGACATGAAGCAACAGGGGGGAGCACTATTTCCAGACAGCCATTGTTCTCAGTCACACACAGAGGCCAACGCAGGTAGAGGAAGGCCCTGAATGTGCTAACCGCTAAAGCCTTGGAGGGCACTGTGAGTGGGAAGGTGTGCACAAGCCAAGAGCCACTCGCTTTGTCTCCTCGCGCTCGAGTGAGGAGCGTGCCTTCAACGCAACACAATCACACCTGTGAGCTTTTCAAATCTCTGGCAGCTTAAAGCCTCTCCAGAAATCGGAGCCGAAACAACCAGGATTTTCTTCATGGTAAAAAGCGAGGCGTCTCTGTCGACGGCTGATAGGCAGTGTCTTGGAACGGATAACTTGAGCAATTATACACTTTTTTTTTCGCTGGAAATGAATATGGGCTTTTCTTGGTTTTAAAGGAGCATTTCACAACTTCTTGGTACCTTCACACTATGCTGTAGGTTTCAATCAAGTCCATTTTTTCCAAAAACGTAGCAACGTCTTTAAGACCCCAGAAGCAAGAAATAATTCATTCATTAGATTAAAAGTTTTGTTTGTGTACTTTGTAGTTGAAGATACTATATAAGAGAGTCTGTACGCAGGGCTAAAGAAATTACTCTATTATACTTATGGTGAGTTTTGTAGTTGATATTAACAAAGTTTGGACCCAAAATATACACTAGGGACAAACAAAGGTGTATCGATTAAATGGTGTGCTTGCAAATATTTCACAATAAAAGCCTGGTTAGGAAATGAAGGGTTCCTGCCCACTGAAACACAGTAGTGGGCTTTTATGTGTAACATTACTTTGATCTGTTTCGTTTTGTACTGAAATATGACACCATAAACTCATCAGACAGGAATTTAGAAATAAAGGCCTGCCTCCTGCTTCGAATATGGTGCATCAGCAACACGTGAAAACATTTAACAACTGTTAAAAATACCAAATTGTTTTACTCTATGCACCAAGATATTTTCAGAGGGCTGTCCACTGCATTGTAGCATGGCTTTCCACCACTCTTAGCCTCCAGCAGCTAAGTCTTTATCTTCCCCCATGAGAAAGCTGCTGCCACCAAAACAGAGTTCATGATTCCTGCAAGAAGTGCTGCCGGCTTAAAGCTGGTAATAAACCTATGAGTCCTCCTGGTGCAGGGTAGCTAACTGATCTAAGGCCTGTGCTTCCTGGCCTCCTGCTTTTTCAGCTTTCCTGGTCACAACTTGTACAAATAACCACCTATGGATGACTCAGCCGACATGAACACTGAATGTATCATCATCATATCCCTCATAGATTTTGTCTCGAGGTGCCGTCTCCAAGGTTTTTTCCTCCGCAGATTGTTATTTTGCTCGAGCCAACAAGGCCAGGTTCCTGTCAGCCAAACACACGAAAATAGGGAATTAAAAGTTTTTTAAAAAAATATGGCAATGCAACTTTCCGATACCGCTCAAAGTTACATATCTATTCCCAGCTCCTCTCCTCAAGATTTGTTGGCGGGGCTTGTCGCCATAGACCCAAAGCTCTCCCCAGGCTTAAGAGAACGCCTTCCTGCTTCATTTCGTTGCTCACGGCAATGCTATTCTTCCCTACAACTGCCTTACACCTCACATCTTTGGTTTTTGAATATTTTTTTTTGCAGATCAATTCATAATTTCAAATCCTCCCGTGGCATTCCAAAAAAAAATGATGTTTGCCGAGTGGCATTTTGATATCAGCGGATCCAACCTTTTGACAGCTACACCCAGAAGGGATTACGGGAAAACGTGAACGGTAAAAGAAGGTCCCTCACAAGAGGAATGTCCTTTATTCCACTATTTTATGACGAAAGACGTCTCATTATTATGGGATGATGGCTAGGTGATGAATATAAGAATCAAATGTCAAACAGTACCCAAGAATAACCCTACAGTTGCAAATTAACCATCCGGGGATTACTTCACAGATTGCTGGAGACCTTTGAATGTGCTGTCAAAAACAATTAATCACTTGACAGTTTAGCAGCACCAAATGGCACTATGAAGGAGCCCTAATGCATTGTGAATTGAACGCAGTGATTAGGTATGCAAGGTTTAAAATGATGCAAAGTGAGAAATAAAAGGGAAAAACACCGCCTACAAGCCAATCGCAATGAGATTCTGGCCCTGGTTAGCGGATCTCTTAATGAACTGTATGCTTAAATGTGTCGGTCTGGAGTGGGTTTTTTTAAGGAAGCATCTAAAAAAATTGGATCCAGTGTTTTTAAAGCACTATTCTCTGGCAAGGCAGACCAAATTTCCTGACACATGGAGCAAAAGGACACAATCTAACATTGGTTGTAGGCCATGTGCAATTAAATTGTTCTGTGACTGGTGTAAAATTTAATGGATAGGCGCGATCCTGCGAGCTCTTATGCCATCGTGGTTTCGGTCATTATGTCCCAAAGTAATTAAGTCATCATAAAATCATTAATCATTATCTCGAGTAAGGGGTGGTGGGAGGGGGATGCCAATTTATGGTACATCTGAGACTAACGCAGTTCACTGAACAGCAATGAAATGAGTCTCGTGTCTTTAGCGACAATTTTGGATACTTTAGTCGCACAATGCAAAAGTCCAAATGACCTCAAAGGCATACAAGCTTCGCCGATATACACTTCACGGTCTAACATGCGTGCATACGTCCAACCCATAGCTGCTGTGTCTGTTTTAATTCTGCATATGAGCTGTTGTACTCGAGACCTATAAAACTCGGTTCCACACGGATGCTAAACTAAATTAGCTGAGGTCTTGAACTTCATTCGGAGTAACGTGTTACCATTTACTTGCTCGATTAGTATTCTGTTAGGATGTAGATGCTATAATCAGAGAGAGCAGGAGCATTAAGGAGAATGACAGAGACTCCATGAATGAGCCTCACTTTGTATACAGAGGAAACTTGGAGTGGGTGTTGTAGGGGGGGTATATCACAGCAGAAGCCCCTCTCCAATAATGCTTCCTCTCTCTGTCTCTTTCTGGTCTTTCTAAATAGAACAATTCAATAAAATCCCACTGAGACATGGGATAAATCAATTTTCTAACACTGTATCCGACACATCTTTACTCTTTTCTGCTACAGGCTTTTATTGCTTTTATAGTTTTTTTTCCATTTCTATATAAAGATGAATTGACCTCTTGATTAAACGATGGTGGGAACATTTTTTAATAGTCTATAGATGGACATTTTCTGAGAATTGAAGCGTGAAATCAAGAAAGGGACATAAACCTGAGCCTGTAGAAAATAACTTCTATCATTGCCTTTATTCCTGGAATATTCACAGAATTTGATACATCAAAGAAAATGTATAGGAAGAAAATTATCCCAAGGAACTGGCAGGGGGAGGGAAAAAAAAGCACAATCAGCCTTTCCATGCCGTCTGATGTGATTTGGTTCTTATCATCAGAAAGCAATACAGCAATTTTGTTTCCCAGGCTGTCGACTGTCTGAGAACTGCTGTGAATGGGTGAGTGGACCTGCCAAAGAGTCTTTGGTAGCCTGTCAGTTACAGTGGCTGGGGCTGCCCAAAAAGCACACAGCCTGCCCAGGGCCTTTTGATTAGACCACCACATCCGGCCAGCAATTCACATGCTTGACAAAAAGAGAACTATACAGGTTCTAATCTAATAGTCACTTGGGAGCAAACTTTAAAGAAAGAAAAATGTCATTAAAACAACTGCTTTGGCTGGACGTCTTAAGCCCTTTTTATAATTAATTTATAATTAAAAAGCTTACTTGTCAAAAGTTGATAATAGCGACCAGCATGCACTTCCATTTAAATGTGAGAGAACTCTTTTTGAAGAGTCTCCAGAAGTTTTTTCGATTGCAGGTTCCTTGAACTCAAAGCCTATTTTAAGACTTGCAGGTTATGGAAGTTTTTAAAGAGTTGAGTCAAAGTCAGGAAACAAGGAAAAAGTCAATGAAATGAAACGGATCTCTTATAGATTAACCGCTCTTCGTTCCATATCTGTAATTGTAATGTTATATTCAAACCACCGGTTCTCTCCCTTGAGCTTTGAACAAT
Source organism: Pseudochromis fuscus (assembly GCA_900323345.1). Lineage (NCBI taxonomy): Eukaryota > Metazoa > Chordata > Actinopteri > Pseudochromidae > Pseudochromis > Pseudochromis fuscus. The sequence goes on along the minus strand of OOFC01004038.1, from coordinate 16,047 downwards.
CTTGTTTCATTTTCAGCAGCGGGGCTTTATTACGAGAATGAGCGTGCACTCTTTCTAATGACCTTAAATCTCATTTTCCAACCTCTTGCTTGTTCACCTGTAAAATAATCCGCAAGATACCAAGGCCAGGACCTCAAAAATAACACTTGTGTGGTATTGTATTTGCTGCTTTTTATATGGCGTTCGGTTCCCACAGTGCCATAAAAGAAAATGGAGCATATTGTTGTCCTCATTGTCAGATCCCCTGTAAGATGACACCTCTTTTATTTGAATATGTGCTCTAATCCATTTGCCCTCAGTCAAGTCCTCACATCTCTTCTTTCTCGAACTTTTTCTCCTTTCTATCCTTGGACTCTCTTTCCCACTATCTTCTTTTCTTTCCCTCTGACCCTTTCTTCTTCTCTGGTTTCCCCTCACAGCTTGTCATCGCCTCCACTGTGCACCGCTGACTCTCGCATGGCTTACATGACCGGAAAGGCCTATACGTGGCGCCGGCTTGATGAGACTGTATTGATCGCGTTAGTAAGCCCAGTCTATTGAAGTGTCTTGATGACAAGTCTGACCGGTTTCATTCTTCCAGCCTCCAACAGGAGATCGACAGGTTGTAAATTACAATCCAGATTCCAGTAAGTCATTTGTGCGATCGCAGCGTGGAGGCTAGCAAAATAAAGCGAGCTATTTCCTGCAGAAACTTTCTGACTTATGCGCCGTCCCTTGCCCTTGCCAAAGTTAAATTTGTCTTAATTATCCCCGATATGAAGGCTGCTACATCACCCTCTGTTTGCTCAGTGTGAGTCACTTGGCAGGCATGATCACCGTTAGACGTCAGACTTCCACACCTGCTGTGGGTGAATATTTTGAACGTCCCATACAATTCATGTGTGTTTCTGCCCAGAGAAGAATACATTTTGTGGCAATGATGACGAACCAATCAATGAAGTTAAATCAGGAATATGAATGAGCCGTTGGAGGTTCATGGACAATACAGCAACCCAATAGTTTGCTTTCTAATGACATGCAATTGTGGTGAATTATAGAGGTAAAGTAGGAAAAAAATCTCCAAGGTGTTATCAAAAAAACACACCTCGACAGCACTCAGAGCCTCTGCAACGACATAATTTGTACTTTCACAAAACTAAGGTCAGGAATTATGAGAGAGGGATTTTCTAGGATCGGATCGTCTTGTCCAAAGTGTAATCATTTGTTTTTTGGGTAATACCAAACAACAAACCAGTGCAGGTGAAAACATAGCCTCCCAGGTGGAGGTAATCAGGCATTGAAAGTTGCATTTGCTACACTTCCTCCAGCTCTGAGAATAGTTTGCAGCTGTGAAAGTTTTAATGGGACAGTTATCAGGTGCACCATCAGCAGTACAGGGAGGCCGAGGAGAGAGAAGCTCATTGCTTAAATATTGCTGGTCCTAATCGCTCCGGTTGATGAAAAGATGTAAGTTGAAAAGGGTGCGATAAGGTGTACGTCATCGAGGCTGTTAACCACTGTTAGCTCTTGGAGGTGCGAATTCATACAGACTGAGGATATATAAATATGTTATTGTTGACGTCGTCGTCATTGTCTCCCGCTTATCCGGAGGGTCCGGGTCGCGGGGGCAGCAGCCTCAGCAAAGAGGCCCAGACTTCCCTCTCCCCAGCCACTTCCACCAGCTCCTCCGGGGAGATCCAGAGGAGTTCCCAGGTCAGCCGAGAGATATAATCCCTCCAGCATGTCCTGGGTCGGCCGCGAGGTCGCCTCCCGGTGGGACATGCCTGAAACACCTCCCAAGGGAGGCGTCTGGGGGGCATCCTTACCAGATACCCAAACCACCTCAGCTGGCTCCTCTCGACATGGAGGAGCAGCGGCTCTACTCCGAGTCCCTCTCGGATGACAGAGCTCCTCACCCTATCTCTAAGGCTGAGATAGGGTGAGGACACTCATCCCTGAGGAGGAAACTCATTTCGGCCGCTTGTATCCGCGATCTTGTTCTGTCGGTCATGACCCAAAGCTCATGACCAGAGGTGAGGGTTGGAACATACAGTTGTGCTCATAAGTTTACATCCCCTGGCAGAATTTGTGATTTTTTTGGCCATTTTTCAAAGAATGTCAATGATGAGAGAAAAAACTTTTTTCACTCATGTTTGGTGATGGATGAAGCCATTTACTGTCAAACAACTGCGTACTCTTTTTGAATCACAATGACAACAGAAACTACCCAAATGACCCTGATCAAAATAACCAAAAAAACTGCAAATTCTGCCAGGGGATGTAAACTTATGAGCACAACTGTAGATTGACCAGTAAACCGAGAGCTTCGACTTCCAGCTCAGCTCCCTCTTCACCAGTTTAGCGACCGCATCACTGTGGACGCCGCCTCAATCCCCCTGACTATTCTACCCTCACTCGTGAACAAGATCCCGAGATACTTAAACTCCTCCACCTGAGGTAGGACCTCTCCCCCGACCCGGAGCAGGCAACCCACCCTTACATAGTCATAGTACTCACGTCCTTAATGATCCCAACCTCTTCAGGCCCTGACCCCGTCAGAACCAACCCTCCAGGAAGCAATGCAGCAAGAAAAAAGAAGAAGGAATACATCCATTTCCATAGAAAAACATGAAGTTGTGAATTTGGCATTTCGATAAAGTTACATGCTGACACGATGAAAACATGTTTTGCTCTCATCGGCTTTAGTACCACAGCTGCGAACTAAAACCAACAGAACTACTTTTAAAGTCAGTGTTTTGATCCAGATGGTTTGTGCTCAGAAACTGTCTGTAATGAATTCCTGAAGCCTCAAGGGAAGAACGTGACAAAGATATACTGTACAATCAGGCTTTTGATGAGCGCTATGTGGGAGAAAGCAAAGACAAGTGAAGAGCTGTGAGGAGAATAAAAGCCAGAAATCATCAGTTGATTCAAGGGAAAACACGACGCTATCATGACGCCGTGTGGGAAAATTTGACAAATGATAAAACTGCTGTTTTGATTTGTGGGTCTCTGCATAATTATGTGTTAAAGCAAAATTATGCAACTATTTTACCTTGAGATCAGAGCTTGAAAATCATTTTGATGGTACACTGACTGATAATGGGGAGAATGGTCCTTTCATTGTCACTTTGCATCTGTTAGAAAAAAAGCAGCTCAGATTCAATTAGTTTCTCTCTGGTAACAGTTGGTGATCAATACAGCTGACTACTGTCACATTACACATTGTCATTTCAAACAATGTTTATGCCTTGAAATGGAGGGATAACAATAGATTGCAATTTTACCGGCAGTTATGAAATACATCAACTTCACAGTGTTTACATGGTAACTCCAATATGTAGGTTTGGGTGCAACCAACCTCTCCAACAACAATTCATGGTGCAGTCAGTTATCTTTAGAAATCAGTGGATCACTCATGTCCATGATTTGCTGACTGCTCAACTGTGCAGTTGCATGTTTTGAGCTGTGTTCAATTTAAATATTAATTTCAGTTTATCCACAGACACCCGTCAGCAGTTGACTTTCATCAAGGCAGGAAACCAGCCCAAACCTCCACCCAGAGCTTCTGCAGGTCTACTCATCACCTGGTAGCATGAGAGCTTACACCCTGCTGGGCATGAAGGGGCAAAAAGGACAACCAGCAGGGCAGTATCTGACACAGCCGAGCGAGCCTCTAGGCGGAGGTAGATTAAGAAGTTTGATCTGTGGGCTACTGCTGCTGGGATGCAAGTCAGGGACTGACCACCCCCAGCAGCGTCACCTGGGTGATGGTTAGACAGCTGAAACACAGTGAATCCATACATCACTGATGGTGCGTCCCAGTGCATCTGTATGATGTATCGTGCATGGGTAACATATTGCCTGCAAGTGGCACAGTGTCAGGATGGTGGTTTTGGGGCATGGTGATGACCTGGCTTGATATTCATATCAGTCAGATCTGTAGAGGATCAGCCCAGTCATTCTGGATCAGGGGTCGGCAACCTTAGACACTCAAAGAGCCAGTTGGTCACATTTCCCACAGAAAAGAAGAGAGCCGCAAAACTTTTTTGACATATAAAATGAAGATAACACTGCATATATATTTTTTTAATCTTAATTCTATGTATTAAAAACCTTTTGTGTGTTTCATTCATGAAATCAATGAAGTGATACGAAGAATGCAACATCAACATTTTGAAGACAGTGGTATTTGCCTTACGAGTGCCTCTACTTACGAGTTTTCCGAGATATGAGGTGCTGCAGGATCAATTTTTGGCTTTGATCCCACAGAAAAATCTGAGTTATGAGCTAGCAGATGCGCCACCCACCGCTAGTTAGCACTGTGGACGTCACAACATCGACCCAGCCAGACATCATAATTTTGTTACGTCTATGGACCCAGCATCCCACGTCTTACTTGTTACAAGCCTGTGCCTTTAAGAAGGTGGCTCGTGGGCAATCCCTAAGTGACGTATGAGGAAGTGGTGATTTTGTTTTGTAGTTCTCTCTGCGTGTTGGTGACTACAGAGTGAGTGAAAGTTAACTTGGCCAAGAAAGGAAACGTTACAGGCTGTTGTTTTGTGTAATTTTGCTGCAGCGCTGAATAAAAGTGCAGCTCTCTGAAGCACAGTCGACGCGGATTTTATGTTGTGTTGTTGCTGGCGGGTGTCGTCGATCGTTGTGACACATAATTTGAGCGACAAAGAAAAGAAAAACAGAAAATGGACACAGTTTATTTTGATATTTTGATTTGAATTACATTGAAAAACTAAACGAAATAAAAGAAATACCGGGCGGCTGTGGCTCAGCTGGTGGAGTGGGTCGTCTGACATGTGGACAGGACGAGCCGGGGATCAAACCCACAACCTTACGATTCACAAAGTGTCCTTGAACCCTAAGTTGCTCCCAATGTTGGCTAGCACCTTGCATGGCAGCTCTGTAGCCATTGGTGTGTGAGTGTGTGTGTGAATGGGTGAATGAGTTGCCTTGTAAAGCACTTTGGGACCTAAGCTTAAGGTCATGAAAGCTCTATTTAAATGTACTCCATTTACCATTTAAATGATATACTCCATTTTCCAAAGACACAGGGAGCCACAGCAGAGCGATGAAAGAGTTGCGGAGGTTACCGACCCCTGATCTAGACCAACACAAAATCTAAAAATATGGAAAACGTGGAGCTTCTCACTTCATTCATGGTCCAAATACAACAGGCTTTGTTTGGACTTCCTGTCTTTCAGAACAAACTTTAGCACCATGGCTAAACAGTGTGAGAGGTTATTCATTCATTACATGCTGTTAATTGAGTTCAGGTCATTCAGTTTGTGATAATCAGAATATCTAATCATTAAAAAGCTTTTAAGTTCACAACACAGATGTTTCACCATTTTAAAATTGGTAGTATATCCATATGAAGACTGATGCATTCTATTTTCATTACTTCTTTATTTTGCATTAACCATTCATCTGTCTGAAACTCATTAAACTATTTTTAAAGCTCAAGGTTATTCAACAGCACATGAGGTTCTCCTCTGGACATTTTTCTGTTTCTGTTTTTTGCACTATGAGGATGAGCAGCTTTAACTGTTTAGCCCAGTGAGTCCCTGTGTACACAGTGCTTACTGAGTCTGGAGCTGTTTGGACAGACAGGGACATTAGATTAGACACAAAAAACATCTAATTCAACATCAGCCTGGACGTGGAGGCATTATTCATTCCCACTTAGTGCACACCCCATAATACAGATGTAGACACTCACCGTCTCAATTTTGCCTGACACACACACACACACACACACATAAATACATAATAACACTGCTTTGAGTGAGGTCGTCCAATCACACACACACACACACACACACACACAAAGACGACATCATAAAATGCATCTAGAATCAGGTCTATTATCTTAGGATATTGGAGTTGTGGGGGAACGGGCTTTGCGGCGGGCGCTGTTCAAAGCCTGCTCCTTTTTGCTTTGTTTGTTTTCATGAATTTTAATCAAAACATCTGTAAACAAAAAGCCGACGGCCTGCATTAGGGTGGCCTGTTCCCAGCATTTCAGGCTGATGCGTCGGCACTTTTTCCCTTCCTCCTGTTTAACACGGCTGACCTTGAAGAACTACTCTCCCTCACAGTGCTGCTGCCCTGCATCGCTGTATCTGACACCTGACAGCAGATCAGAGTAATGATGATCAGAGCAGTGGTGATAATGAAGACTGCTTAGGTCCAGGAAATAAGAAGAAGTTCAAAGGTGACGTGGCATTTAAAATACCATAATTTCCGGACTATTAAGGGCACCTGAATATAAGCTGGTTTAAAAACTTGCTCCAATATTTTCAGAGATATGGACGCTCAGAGCTCTCGTGTTTTTTCAGATGACGTTTTTAAATAAAATTTTAACGTTGCAGAAAAGCCTGTTATTGTGCATTAAACCGATCTATTTAGTGCTTTTTCTCACATTGCAAAAACTTGCTGTTCTGACTAAAACGGTGCAGATTGTGTCGCTTGCGGCACAAATGGTGCTGCTGAAGTAAGATGTTACTACCTGCTAGGACCTGGCCGGGTCCTTTACTGGAACCACAGGAGAGGAGGTACCAGGTATAGACAGAATTATTATGTCTCTGTATATGTCTATATGTCTGTATAACTTCAGTTGTTGTCACATATTTTCCTTCTTTCTTTAGGAGCAGAACAGTTGTTGCACAGTGAACGTGGTGTTTTTAGATCCAGTATTAACCAAATTACATCCATAAACTTATTATTAACAACTTTTAGAGAGACAAAAAGAAGGTAATGGATCGGTATCGAAACAGTATCGGTATCGGACGTTCCTCAATGTTGCAGTATTGGTATCAGATCAGAAAAAGTGGTATCGAGCCATCCCTAGTCCATACCAATCTCAAACGAGGGCTGAAATGTCCATACCAATGTTAACCCTTTGTATGGACTGCTATGAGGTCCACCTAATCCATACACCTAACAGACCACTGCAGAGGTTAGTTATTTATGCAAATTCACCCGAACACAAGCGATGTTCTGGCTCTTGACGTGAAGTTTTCTTACCTCTGAAAGCTTTTGTCGTCTTTTTGCACTGAATCAGTTGTTCACGACATCTCCAACTCACCATTGATTCATTGATGCCAAAGTTAGTGCAGCAGCTTTATTTCCTTCTTCAACAACCAGATCGATCCTTTAACTTAAAAGCTGTATCATATGCATTTCTTCCTGTGTTGTCCATGATGACGGTGTGTGCATGAAGTGCAAAATGACTGATCTGAAGAATTTAGTGTGAGTGTGTTTGAATTTATTCAGTTTCACTGGTCCACTGTGGGACGGCAGTGACTCAGTGGCAAAGTGGCCGTCTAGCAACTGAAAGGTCGGAGTTCGATTCCAGCTCCTCCCAGTCATTGTCGTGTGTCCTGGGCAAGACACTTTGCCCTATATGGTTTAGTGGTGGTCAGAGGGGCCGTGGTGTAAATTTTCAGCCATGCCTCCATCAGTCTGCTCCGGGGTAGCTGTGGCTAGCTTAGCTTACCACTAGTATGAAAGGGTGTGAATGAATGATGGTCTTTGTAAGCACTTTGAGTCTGGACTTCCAGAAAAAAGTGCTCCATAAATCCAAATCATTATTATTACTGTGACCTGTTTGGTAATTTCATTGGTCTGAGGTGATGGGGCTAAATGTATCGGCAGCATGAAGCTCGTTAGCCTGTAAAGATCCATAAATTAGCTGTGTCCTTGTTTAAGCCGCAGGGTTCGAAGTGTGAGAAAAAAGTAGCAGCTTATAGTCCAGAAATTACGGTACATAACAGCTTTTGTTGTTTTAACAACTGTTTGTTTAGGTTTGTTTATGGTTGGTTGTTTTTTACAGGAAGTGTCCTCATGGCCTCATACAAAACATGATGAGTGTAGATGACCATTGTTCATATCTTGTACACAGTTGGATTTAAGCTGCAAAATAACTGTGGTGAAGCTTAAAGAAGGATCACGTGTTGGTTAAAGTGTCCTCTTGTTGAAACATTATGTAGGCTATACCTTACCTTCATTCCTCAAAATAAAGTCACATTAAACCTGGGTCTACCATAATGGCCAAGGGTCTGGTCAACAGAAACAAAGGACTGCCCTACAAATACAGATGCTGGGGAGAACCAGGGGTGAATAAACTGTCATATTATGCGTTTGCCGCTGAAGCAAAATGCACATTTGTACCAGTTCAATTCACTAAATACAGTGATAAATCCTCTTATTTTCACCACTTACTTTAACACCTCTGTTAGTCACTGTGGGTGGGCTGATGCTGAATGGATGAGTGCTGATGATGTAAATGATGAGTTGTTTGCCTGCAAATATTTCACAATCAGCGACCTATTAGGAAGTGAATGCTTTCTGTTTACAGAAACAATGGAGGGCTTTTAATGTGAAATGGTCACAAAATACATTAAGTTTGTTAACAGCATAATGAAGTAACTTTTGATCCGCTCCCCTCCTGATCCTATTTAGGGCCTGAAATTACAGCTTTGTACTAAAATCTGTCTCATTCTTCTCATTTGAAATTTGAAATATAAATCCAGCCTCTGATATGAGCCTGTTACTTCCTGCAGTTTAGCTCAATACAGGCTCCGGACACTATGTGACTGTTTGAGTAAATTGGAGGGTACAACAGAGTATTGTAGAGTGACATCCAAATTAACATGACTTTTTTGTCAGGATCCTACTGATCAATATGTCCATTTAAACATGATCTATCTTCCACCATCATCAAGAATCTATAGTTTTGTCAATTGAAATGACTCATTCGGGGGAACAAAAAACATTGTTGTCTATTGTTATGATAATGAGTGATGACAAGTATCAGTACAGTAGCTTGACAGGGACCACACCATCCTCGGCAAAACACACACTTTGTCTCACACACACACACACACAGTGACCAAAGTGAATATTTTTGGTTTTCAATTTAAAATAGATGACAAATGTATAAACCACAAACATGCCCAGTGCTACCATTGGCAAGTGTAGAGCACCTGGGATCTGTCTGCTGCTTATTCCATCCAATTTTCTTCCAAGCCAGGCATCGACATGTCAGGATGATTTTTGCTGAAATATATAATCAAACTACTTTCCTTTATGTGCAATAGGCAAAAAGACAGATTCCTCAGAGATGTCAAGCTGAACCCGGCTTCATTGACATCTTTGCTGTGTTCACGTTATCACGTTCTTGTGGTGAGCGCTCTGTGATTTCCCCTGTTCAGCTCCGTGTGCTGTCACTAGAAAACTGCAAAAATCACCAAACTTAGATGTTTCTCACAACTTTTAAAAATCCTGCAAGTGCAAGAATATTAAAGCTGATTCCAGAAGGTGAACATCATCCCAGATCTTGTGAGGTCTCTCTGCCAAAGGCCCTGCAGCTGCTCTGTCTTCACATCCGACTTATAGGAAGATCTGACATCACCTCCAACAGGGACATGGTGTGTACAACTGATGTGCACAAAGCCAGTGGAGGCTGTCTCCTAAACATGTCTGCATGGGGAACTTGACTGTTATTACAGGACTAAAGTCAATGTGCGTGGTACATTTTTTTACACTATTCTGGTGCATTGATTACATCAAACATATAAAAAATAACTCAACTGAAAAGTGTTTTTTTAAACCAAAAACTAGTTTCAACCTTCCACAATAAAGGAAAAATAACATTCACTGAGGATGTGTTGCTTTCACAACGCAAACATGAATTGAAAACCCTCGTCTTTGTTCGAGTCTGAAAGTGATTTTACAGCTTTCCTGTTTTGATCGAGTGAAAAACTTCTTCAGTGTCACACCAACAACAGTTGTTTTGACCTTCACAAAGAGAAAAGTTAAGAATATAACTGAGCTTTTAAAGCAGACAGTACAGACTGATTTGGTAATTTAGTGATGATAGTGCATGTTTATATCCTCCAACAAAAACCCTGTGTGTATCCCAAAGCATCATTTTACCACTGTCCACTGATTAGTTTACCCATCCTGAGTGAGCTGCATCCCACTTTACAGCAACATCACCAGAGTGGTTAAATACCTACAGTATACATGCACTGCCATTGTTTTGATTTTCTGAGCTTCAACCTCCAATCACAGGAGGCAGATGTTTCCAGCCTGAACCAAACAGGGAAAGGACAAATTGTGTTACTGAACTGAATGTATGTATTTATTCATTACTTTTTACCATCAGGTGTTAATATTTACACCTTATATAGTATCTACTGTTGATTATTTTCAAAGATTAAGTGTGAGGATCACAATCATAATGTCATAGTGAACAATAATAACATTAATCCACAATAAAAAGTGGATTAAAGCAGTGGTCCCCAGCCTTTTTTGGACCATCAACTGGTTTGATGTCGACATTATTTTCACCGACCAGCCTTCAAGGTGTGGCAGATAAATACAGCAAAAATAAAATGACACAACTGGAATTAAAAAAATGAAAAAAATTCCCATTTGCGAAGAAGCTCTCCAAAGACGTTTGTTTTTTTCACTGATTTTTGCTAATTTGCGGACTTATGTGTTTGGCTAACATGTCTGATCACGTGACCGAGACAAGCGTGGAGACATGTCAAGAGACACAGATGAAAGTTTAGTCGGAGAGAATCCGGTCGCTTTTCAAAATAAAACGTCTTTCAGACTATAAGAATGGAATTTATATAAATCATTCATTCTTTCTGTGCGGCCCGGTAACAAATGTTTCACGGGCCGGTACCGGGTTGTTTTTGGTTTTTTTTCCTTCAGGACAGTTGTGTAACAACTTGGCCTCTGGGCCTGCAGCCTCCCCTGATAAACCTACAGAAACAAACAAAACAGCAAATATAATCCCAGCTTGTTTAAGATGCTGCTGTTCTCCATCAGTGAGCAGGAGAAACCTAATAATCTATGATCATGTCTAACAGTGGCTGCACTTAAGATGCTTTTCCAGAGCAGCTGTATGAAGATGTGCTCTGCAGTCATCCTCGCATCCTTCAGATGCTTTGGAGAGAAATGATGTGAATGTAATGTGGAGGCTTTCGGAGCAGAATAATAATAATAAAAGAAAAGAGCAAGAGAGAGGAGATTTAACATAATTGGTTTCTTTTGAGCCTTGGTCCCTCCCTGTATCATGTCCTGCTCAGCAGCACTTCAACAACATGTTAAATTCTTCACATGTTTCCTGTCCCACCACTTTAAGTAGCAGTAGGTTTTCACAAACACTGTTTTCTGTCACTTTGTGCTGGTTTGTCTTTATATTTGTGTATCAGTTGTACTCACACAGACTAATTCAATCATGTGTTTTATTATTTACAGTGAAAAGAAAATGCTGAACATTACAGGTCTGTGGACAATAAGACTTTCACACATGGACTGGATGTAAAAGATGGATGGAGCCAGTGACATCACTCATTGGTTTGTGGGCTGAATGTATTGAAGCCTGGAGTTTGGTATTTGGTCATTGGTGAAGATGAACAAATGTGTGTTGGAGCAGCTGGATCATCTGCTACGACCTGCAGGAGCTCTGTTCAACTCTGTCAATACAGGATGGAGGAACTGCAGCGATGGTGTTTCCTTGTGTTTCACTGTTTTGTGTCGTTGACATATCTTTTTTTTTTTTTTTCTGCCAGACCTACATCAGGATGCACATGTTACAGTAGACACTCTCAAAACTCTGTTTCAGTGTGACTTGAAGAAATGATGCTCAGATGGCCCCAGACACTGAGAAGCAGTGACTCTCTGCTGATATCAGAACGACTCCCATAAAAACACCTGGAATTTATTGAAGATTAATGAACTTGAAGTTGAAGATTTTTTAAACTGAACTTAATTGGACCCAGATTGTTTTTTGAACCAGCATCTAGTGGCCGTTGATGGTTTTGCACTTTTTGGCTCTTGCGTTGGCTTTACTGTTCACACCTGGTGACTACATCCATCTTTATTAAAACTTTTACCAAAGCATGTCTCCATTAATCATCCACACAACACCACACCACAGCACTTGTTAATTTTCTTGACAGAAAATATCAATTGGGTCATTTCCTTCCACCCATGACAACTTTTTTTATTCTGGTCTAGAGTCAGTGAGTGAAACATGGAGGACCGGCTTCCCAGATCTAATGCATGTGTCCAAGTTTCTGACTTCATATTTATCTCCAGCTGATACATTTACTTTGCTAAAAGTCTCAAAGAAAAAAGAGTCATATAATTTCAACGAGGCCTCAGCAGTGGTGGACAGAGTATCAACCTCAGTACTTGAGTCAAAGTACTGATACTCATGGTCAAATCTTACTCAACTACAAATAAAAGTTATAGGTCAAAATGTTACTCAAGTTGAAGTACTAAAGTACTCACCTTTAAAAATACTTAAGTTTTCAAAAGTACATACATTTAAAAATACTTAAATACTCAACAGTACAAAGTAAAAGTACATTTTCTAATATCAGTACATTGCTGTATTGTTCTCAGTGCCCGAGTCAATCCCCGACTAACGTCTGCTTCCTGTTAATGTGGTATTTTAATCATTTTAATTTTAACCCTTAAAAAAGGGCTTCGATGAAAAGAAAACTCCTTCCTGCAGAGTGTGCATAATACTTTGTTGGTTGATTGTTCGGTTTTGCTTTTTGTTTTCAAATTTCCCATCGAGAGGCTAACATGCTAACATGCTGTTTAGCGTTTTAAAAAAATCCCGGCAAAACCGTGTTGTTTCCTGTCTTCACTCTTTATTGTTCGGTTCTGCTGTTGGTCATTTCCTGCAGATTTGCGCATGAGTGACGGTAACTCTACCTGGACATTGGCAGCATAGACTGTATATAAAGTAAGTAACACACACTTCCTGGGAATGTAGTGGAGTCCAAAGTACAATATTTGTCTTTGAAATGTAGCAGAGTGAAAGTAAAAGTTTCCAAAAAACAAATACTCAAGTAATGTACAGTACTCAAGTAAATGTACTCTGTTACTGTCCACCACTGCGATTCCTAAAACTTTTCTGGACACAAGCTGCTAATATCAGGTCCTACACACACTCACACACACACACACACAGGTTTCTCAGTTTGATGCGATGAGTTCATAGTGCCAGAGCTCCTTAGCGCTGAGGTTTTAGCCGCGCACGCTGTGTCAATACCTCCTCATGTCTGCGTGAAAGGCTCGATGACTTGGCAACATGCCACTTGTTTGACTTGGTGGGACCTACAAGATCATCCTCTGCTGAGAGCAAATACAACCTCCACCCCCCTCCCTCCCCCTCGGTCTCTCTGGACGGGGGAGGAAGCTGCTCCACAGCCTCAGGCTAACGTGTGGTCGCTGCTTTTCCACCTGCTTTCTGGCTGTGCAAAAAAAAAAAAAAAAGTGCTGGTTGTGCTTTGGCAGAATGCTGAGATGACATTACTGCAAGATTGAACAACTGGTTGCAATCAGTAGGGGGTGACTTCAGATTTCACAGGTGCGAAGAAAAGGTTTTCATGTAGGAAACAATGATTATTTCACGACAACAACAGGATGCGTCGAGTCCTCTCCTCACACCTGTGACGGTTGATTAAAACTTTACACGGGAAAGACGCTATTTTTGCAAGTCTTATAAACCAAATGTGTTTATGACTTGACTTGTACCCAAAGGACACAAACAACACCCTGAAACAGCAATCAGGAAATTAACTTTCACTTAAGTCGAGGAAACAAATGTGATTGTTGGCTGGAGGACAGGCCATGAGGAGGTTGTAAAGAAAAATGGCGGCGACACTGGGTGCTGTGAGGCTATGTCAATGCATAATCAGGAATGCTGAGAGTGATACCGTCATTAAAAGGAGATCGCTCGGTGATGTGGTTACCACTAGCTGAAAGTGTGAAGTGCCGTTTCTGGTTTCATGTGGATTTCCAACATGTCATCCTTTTTATTGGGAGGTGTGTGCACTAGCAACCGTGTCTGTGACCCTTCAGAGGTGCCAGTCGCCTGTCACCGGGCCAATGTAAGCCGATTAGAGGTGGGCGACTAACAGGTTTAGGCTGCATCTGTTTCTGTTTTTTTCTGCTGCCAAATCGTCCCTGGAGTTCGCCAGCGAGCCGTCTCGTCTCGGGACGGACTCCGTCACTCTGACATCACCTTAGTGATAGAATTTAATTTGCTCTTTCACGGGCCTTTATCGTATTCAGACTTGGCCAAGGAAGAAGGTTTGTTTTTTTTTTTTGCTGAACCCCGTTGGCTCGGACGAGACGAACACACCAGCGCTCGCAGCAACAGTGTTTGTCTTTCAAGCAGCCTGCCGCCTTCGAAAATAACTGAGTCCTCCATCCTCCTCGTCTGACGAACATCTGGCATCGCATTAATAGCTGTTTCCATGCTTTTACAGCATGCCAACTATTTGCTTCTGAACCTCGAGCCAATATTGTGATGAAGAAGGGGTTTGGGTACAAGCACCTGTAAAGATCGTTTACCTTGATTTTTGTTTTTTTTTACTGCAGTTTCGGGGACTGTTTGATCTGCAAATGGTGCAAATAAAAACTAGATTTAAGGACGTGTCTCCAAAAGTGGCCCCGACTTCACCCTTACCTCCCCCACACCCACCCACCACTTCCCTCAAGTCTGTGGAGCTGTTACATTACCCTCCTCTTCACCCAAAGTCTCCCTGTGGACCAGACCCGTGTTGCCCCCGATGACAAGGGAAGCCCAGCTCTGACGGGCTGGTACAGGTGTCAGGAACCAAGCAGACAGATGGCAGAGGCCAAAGGCGAACAAACAACAAGGGTGCACTTCTTTTCTCATCTTCTGGTTGGCTGGGCAGCCCATTGCGGCACAAACAGGATAAGGGCCTCCTTACCCCACCCTCTGTTGCCATGTGACCGCGGGCTCGGCGACTTCAGAGAGCGGGGCGGGATTACCCACACTTAAAAACAAACACCTCGCTCCCACCACATCAAATAACATCTTTACTCTACACTGCACCTGATTATTTTAAAGCATCATCACATCATGTGGAGTCCTAAAGATCTGTCACAGGAAGTGATGCTGAACAAAATGAAGGGAAAATGGTGTTATTGAGGGATTTCTGGGAACTGCAGTAAAAAAAAAAAAACAACACCACAGCAATGACTGTCTGGTAGCAAAATCCAGAAAACGAGAATTGCACTGATTACCGCTTTAAATGATTTATTTCATTCATTTAAATTGCAAAGCTGCTTTTTTTTTTTTTTTTTTTTTTTTTTT
>OOFC01004032.1:9144-26908 GCA_900323345.1 Pseudochromis fuscus | reverse complement strand
ATGTTTGACCTCCCTGCTTTATTTTCTCAAGGGTCATATATGTGACAAAATTAATACATTTTCTAGTGTATCTGGGCTAAAATGACCCAATTAAAACATTTTTTATTTCCCTGTCTTCCACAATATATTATATATATTATATAATATATTATATATATTATATAATATAATATTTTTTTCTCTATTTTATTTAGTTTTTCTGTCAACTTTTAATGTGCTTATCAAGCTACATTCTTTAATGATTCTTGTACTAAGTTTTTAAAAAGTGGGGAAAAACTTGTTGAACATTAAAAAGTACTAGAAGACTCACCATGCTACTTTGAAATTATAACAAGATATAAGATTTGCTTTAACTCTTTAATGGGCACAAAGATATTGGGGCAAAATTAACCAAATTACGTGACTATTTTACAACATTTTTAATTTTCCAATCTTCCAGGATACCAGGATTTAAAAAAAACAAAAATTAAAAACACATTATAACATTTTTGTGTACTTTTTTTTTAAAGGGAAAATTTTATTACATATATTTGACATTTAAGAGTAAAATAAAGTGTAGTCAATACTTCAGACCTTTATATTATCTGAAAATATTGGAAAACATTAGAGAATATAAATTATGAGAATATTTTTGAATGCTGGTGTGAGGTCACATGATCTGAGGACTTGACTGTGATTCAAAAAAGTTAATGTCCTTACTGCCAATTAACTGACAAACCATTCACTCAAGGCTGCCTTATTTAGGAGGAGGTTTTCATTCAGTAATGTATCATCATAAGGATACAGATCCCAAAAAGTAAACTATAAACAAATATACAAATAAAAACTTGTGATAACTCCTTTGAATTTAAATAAATATGCTATTTACAAAAACATGTAGCAGGTATCGTTGGAGCTTGCCACAGTTCTTCTGTATGCTCTGGGCTGCCTCCGTTTTCTCCATTCAGTTTTATTTGTATGGCACCAAATCATCTCACACACTCTGAGGTCAAGGCCTGACAGTGTTATCAATATTCTGGAGAAAAACCAAGCAATCCCCCTGAGTCAGAGCCTGGTGACAAGACAAACTCTCTTTTTACCAGCAGGAAACAGGCTCAGCTGTTACAGTGTCTTCTGCGTCTTTATGTAATCCCAGACTGACTTAATGATGTTGAGGTCAGCAACTCAGAGTGTCTTAATTACCCCGTGTGTCTTTATAATTATAACAGAAACCAAGCAAAAAAAAAGTCAGCAGCCTTAATGTCCTCACAGTTCCTAATTGATTAGATCATTATCGTTAACCATTAAAACCAGCTCAAGGTCGTCTGTATTATCTCCAGTCTCCATTTAAAGGTTTGGAGGACACAACCACAGCATGTGAATAGACTAAAACCAACGTGATGTGACGTTGGTTTGTAGATTTTAAAGCCAAGGGATCAGCAGTTGAGCGTCGCCATGATCTTCGTTTGAAGCCAGACATGACCATATTTGGATAAGGAGGGAGGAGTGAGGAGGCGGGTCTAACCCTTGAACCCGAGGTCACTGCCCAAAGTGTACAAGACAAAGACAGTGAATAGTGTATGTGAGAGAACACACACACTATTCACTAAAACATGTCGCCTAGATGCACATATGAGGTGATGACTGTGCAAATGTTTTAGGTGCTTGAAGAAACGTGGGAAGCTGTCAGCAGTAGGGGTGAGTGTATTTACAAGACAGTGTTGTTATTTCACCACAAGAGGGCAACAGTGTTCAGTCTACAGCTGGATTATATTTTGTATGGGTGTTTTAAATAATTAATAAATTTGAGCCTGATCAGATGCCTCCACTTCGATACCAGGTGAGGGATACGAATTTCAGAAGATCTAAAGAGCGTGAAGCATTTGCACAGAGATGTACATGGCATCTGTAAGAAATATATGATATTCGTGTATGTATGTATATATATTTGTTCCCTAGAGTCGTGTTTGTGGCCAACTGGCAAGTCTATTCCCAGCATTTCATCTCCTTAGCTCTGTTTTTGGTCTACTTGTGACAGAAGCTCTTTAGCTCCTAAACGCTCCATTTTCTGCACTAAAGTCAACAACATGTGTCGTTCTGCTGTTCGGTGCTGGCACATAACACACAGTGGGCTTCAGCTTCCTGCAGCTCAACACGAGGTTGATGAGAGTCGAGGCTGAACCGAAAGAGAAGAGGTTAAAACACTCTGCAGAGCTGAAGAGCAGCGACAGTTCTTGTTTCCAGTCGGTTTATTGTTCCCAGTGACTCCTCTCGCATGACATTTGATCCAATGTTAATATCAAAATTTGAATGGAAAACACTTCAAAGAGAATAAAAAACACGGTTTTCATGTGCATTTGTGGGAAAATTTTAAATCTGAAGTGTTTTTATTCGATCATCTCTACTCTATCTCACATCCCCTGTCTAAAATTAGAAGTGACAATGAAGCTTCTAAAATAGTTATTATCATAAGAAGCTTGAGAAGAGACTGTTCAGGTTTCTGGCAGATAAAACCAAGTCCTTGAGATATTGCGAAGCCTTTTTTTATTTTTTTATTTAATCTTCAGCTGGCAGACCAGGGTGTAACGTCAGCTGTCTCAACATTCCCTCGAAAAACATTTTGTTGGCAGGATGAAAGAGACGCTGCAGCAGCACAAAATATGATGTTACAGCTGTCTGCAGACGTCAGGATTAGATTCTCCTCTTTTTTTTCCTCCCCATAAATCACCTGTTGTCTTTATTTGCTTTTATTGTTGCTATCAGTCATATTATCATATTAGTGAATTGTTGGGACTTCTTTGAAGATTCCTGGTGCCTCCCAGTCTGTGTGCACAATACGTCTGTAGCAAACGGTTATCTGTGTATACATCCAGCAACTGGAGCAAATAGAGGCATGTGGCGTGCAGCATGATTACATAATGAGCAATCCCCGACGTCACCAAGGAGTACAAATGGAGGACGTGCTTTTTGTTGTTTTTGGCCGTGCAGAGCTTTTTGACCGACTTTGTACTCTGTACCGGGATAAAACCAAGAACTAGGACTTCAACAGTAGATGAAAGGAGCAATATTTGTCACGAGTAGCAGGAAGTAGGACCCGAAATACAGCACTCACAGTAAAACAAAAGTAAAAACACAAACTGAGGGCACTGCACAAATAAGGCAGGAAAAAAACAAGAATCAAACCAAAGTCCCATCCACAGGGAAAGCAAAAAACCAAAACTACAAAACTCCAGAGACCAACACCGTAACACACAGGAGCAGGGGACATGAGACAGACACAGGACAGAGAGACATATGATACACAAGGTAACGAGGCACAGTGAAACACAAGTGGAGAGGACAATCAGGGAGCAGGTGAAACAAAGCAGACAGGAAGACAAACCTGAACAAAACTACCAAAATAAAACAGAAAATTTGACACAAGAAAACAAAAACATGAACTACACATAATTGATGGGACAAGACACGTGGAAAGACACAGATGTAGTGAACCAAAGGTGAAAACCAAGAAATCAAAACTCCAACTTTAAGACAAGAAAAACACAAAACTAGATCCAAAATCACAACAAGGTAACAATCACAAAACCCCAAACTACAAAGAATCATGACAACATCTGTGATCTCTGTTGATGGTGGTCGTCATGGTTTCTGGAAGGACTCCTCTGTGATCTCTGTTGATGGTGGTCGTCATGGTTTCTGGAAGGAGTCCTCTGTGATCTCTGTTGATGGCGGTCGTCATGGTTTCTGGAAGGACTCCTGTTGATGGTTGATGGAGCTTTAGTTTTTACTTTCCTCAGGCCTCTGACTTCCTCTGCCATCCTTCTTTCCCTCAGCTTTTCCCACCAGGTGGATGTATGCGTCCACCTGAGTCAAACATTTATGAGTCTCAGCCACCTGACTCATGCATCCACCTGCTCACCCATTCCTCTATTACCCCCCACAGCATTTCCACCTGCTCCTTGCCAGATTGTCAGTGTTGCTTTGTCTCCTCGCTTGTACCTTTTCACTAGCACCAATTCCTGTGAGACTTTCCTATTGTTCGGACCTCTGACACTATAAGCCTTTGTATTTCTTCCCATTGGAAACTCTTCCCTGCATTTAGGTCCTTGCTGTGTACACAAACAACCCACAAAGAGGACAAAGAATATATTCATCACTGGGACTTAACCTTGCTCCTGATGGTGTGCTGAAGCTCTGGGTCTAAAATAAGCCTTTTCTGCCCTTGCGAGCGCTTGTAATGTCCCTGCTTTAGTAGCGTTGCCACACTTTACACACATGGCGAGGCAGACAGGCAGAGAGCACACTGAGCGCCGAGAGGAGTCTCAACCGCTGTATCTCCCATCAATTAATCAAGACATAGGAGGCTGTGTCCAGTCAGCACACTCAGGCACGAGCATCCATCACACTGGGTTTAACCTAAAAAAAAACCACACACAATGAAACAACAGCAGCACGCATGCTCACATACAGAGACCCTTGTCCTCTGATTGTCCACGTCACTACAGTACAGTGTCGGCTTGTTTGGTTTTTGGGTCTGCTCTAGCTCTGTATCTTCACACCTTTCTCTGTCGTCATTGGGATCTTGTGCCACAGTTATTTAAAGCACATGCATGAAACTGAAAGTGAACAAGATGCAGCAGCGTCATGTGCAATGAACTGAAATCCTCTGCTACGTTAACCTCTTCAGGAATATTGAGCTTTTTAAATCCACATTTTTGGAAACTACCATCATCTGAGCAACACAGGCCTCACTTTTAAAAGCTCATTATCATTACGAGGTAGAAGTGGTCATCGGGTACCCTCCTCTGTCTTTTCCATTGTGTAATGTTGTCTGTGTTATTCATGATTGTTTGTTGAGTCACTGTTCCCCTCACAACTTTCACAGAGCTGTGTTTCTAAATGTCAGCACATGGCCTGTATCCACCTCAACCAAATGCCAAATTACAAAAAGTTACAAATCTACTCCTGAGCCACTGGGAGGAGTAGACTGAATACTGAGGCAACCTACCAGCTACACGGTTCGAATGAGTGACTTTTGAAAACTGCATTAGCATTTTCTACCAAAATATGTATGGCAGAGCTCCACAGGGGAATGCATAACATTCAAAAATGGGAAAATTAACATAGCACTGAAGCTGTCACATGAAAACACTGCTGCTGCAACGCTGGTGCTGCTACTGCTGCTTTCCTGGCATTCCTCAGGCTATTGTGACATTAAGTAAATGCACAAGTTCTGATTTCAAAAAAGTCTCAACTGGAAAATGAAAATTAAATTGAAGGTTAATAAACACCACATTTCGAGCCAAGAGCAGCAACACTTTAACAATATCACCCTGGGACAAGTGGTTAATGTCAGTATTATTGCTCACAGAGTGGTCTGTAGCATTCATTGTGACTCCATTAATTTATTTTAACATCATTACTTCTGTGAAAGAGGTTAGGTTGTTTGGCTGCGTTGGTTTGTTGGCAACATTACACTAAAAACTACAGAACAGATCTGAACAAATATCAAGACAGTGCTGCTATTTCACCACAAGAGGGAAACAATGTTCAGTCTCTAGCATCACTATAGCTGGATTTGTGCTCTGATGTTTGCTAGTTTGATAAATGAAATACAATCAAAGCCTTTTAACAATGCAATTAAAAAGAAAACAAGTCAAGTTTTAATTTCATTTATGTACTATCTCCTGTCCTGATAGATGTATTTAGAGGTGTAGTATTACTGCTAGTATCTTGGTACTTTCAGCTAATCCAGTGTCAGCATGCTAACGTCACTATCTTAGTTGAGTGTGTTAGCATGTTAAACATTTACTAACCAAAACAAAGAACAGCTGAGGCTGGATTTCATTGGATTTGATGGTTTGATGTCAGTATATTAACTAAATCAAAGCACCAGTGATGTTGCTGTTAATGAAAGAGAATAAACTCTGCATTAGGTAATTTAAAATGTGTAACATACAAGCAGCTTATATACTTGTTGGTAAAATATTTCCCTTCTCCTGATCGGTGTAAAAGAGGCTGATACTGAAATGCAGCACAGGCTGGATGTTGAACTTTGGGCACAGCCACAGTCCAGTAAAAGCAGGATTATGTCACAGGAAAGCAACTTAGTGCTTTTTTGCTGTTTCTCGAGGCAGGATGTAGCAAAAAGGGCAGCGATTTAGGTTTCTGCTTCAATAGATCCTCTGTGAATGGCCTTTTCTTCCTTTCAGACTCCTTTTCAGTGCATTCGTTCCAGGTTACCTGCCATTAGTAGAATAGCATCAAAACTATTTGTTGGTTTGTTGAATTTATTTGTACATCTGATGATATTATTCATTTTAATGTTATTTTCCCATTAACAGAGGATGTTGTTTTTGCACGAGTTTCATTTCAGTCACCTCTGTCCATACAGGATGGTCTATTCTGCTGACAAAGAGCACGCCGTCCCGTGGCCCCTCTACCTCCTCTGATTCATGAAGTATCAGCTGCCGAGGCAGGCGGGAGGACATATAAGGACTCGGTATCAAATCTCATTTATTGTGATATATTATGCAAGCCAGCAGAAAGTCAGTCAAATGCCACGGGGACACAGTCCCTTTGATGCACTGGGTTGTCTGAATTACAATGAAATAATCACAGAAACAATTATTCAGGGGATGAACCATGAATGCAGTGCCAGCCAAAAACTTCCTTTGAATTGTTCGTCCATTAACACCCAGTTGACTTAACATGAACAGACCTTTACTAGTCTTACTTAATGATATTTCAGGATGATGACAGAGGGCAGTAACCTTACACTGGGACTGTTGAGCAGATTCCTCACTTAGGATAAACGAGTGTATTAAAGCTGTAGTTTGAACATTTCATGGTAAATGGTAAATGGAGTACATTCATATAGCGCTTTCATGACCTTAGCTAGGTCCCAAAGCACTTTACAAGGCAACTCATTCACCAATACACACTCACACTCACACACCAATGGCTACCGAGCTGCCATGCAAGGCGCTAGTCACCATTGGGAGCAACTTAGGGTTCAGTGTCTTGTCCAAGGACACTTCGACATGTGGACAGGAGGAGCCAGGGATCGAAATAAATATATTTTGTCAACTTCTATATGTTTACAAGTTGTCTAGTAACTTCAGGAGTAAGGAGATAAATTATACAACCGTAAAACAACCATATATCAGTAATTTGCTACACCAAGCAACAGAAGCACTTGTTGTGATGAATTGAATTATATGATGACAAAGGGGATAAGTTTATTAACTTCCTCCTACACCATTTTGAACAGGATTTGATTACTTACGTTGATACATAATTGTTTAAGTTGTTGTTGCCTTGGTTTCTGCCTAAGGTACGTTGTATAGTATTTATTTTCTTTTAACCTGTTCGAATCAATAAATATATAACAGAGGCAGAGTCAGCCTTTCAGAAAAGCTTGTTGGTGGTGATGTGCTGTTTGTACTTTCACATTTATCAAATGTCTCAATACAACTGTAAGTGCAGTCGACATGGACGTACTTCTGATCCCTGTTTGACAGTTTGCTGCATGTGCACATCATTAAATCTTCTTCACACTAATGTAACCCAGGTGGGACTTAAACCCACAACTCCCAGCTCCAGAGGTCAAAGCCTCGTCCATTAGGCCCCTGGGTCTGAATTGCCTTCGACTATCTGTCTATTCATCACTAACAAACCTGCTTCCTGCCACCACAGACGTGAACGAGGAATCTGCTGCCTGATGTTTGTGTGTCTTTCACTCTCATGTATATTTAATATGTTTTGTGCAAAGATCGTTTGCTTTTTCACGACGCTATTTGCTTTGTTGTTCTCTCCTTCAAAACAAGCTGGGCTGCTATTGATCCGCTTTGTTTGACAAGCTGCTGAAATTTTATCAATGTCCTTGAACACAAGTTGACAGGGTTCAAATCACCACACAAAGTAAATTAGACAATTTTTGATGCAGATCAATTCATTACAGAATTAACTTGTTTAATTAAGTTTTTTTTTTAGGTGTAATTACTGTGGAGATAAACAGATGTGACAGAAGAACAGGGTTGAAGAAATTCACAAATTCTTGCAGACATATTGCGACTTTAATTCAATCATAACAGTAAGCGGCTTCTTGATAAACCTGTATGAGATCCTGGCTCTCGGCCTATCCCTCGCAGACCCAAGCAGGTTCCTACGTAGTTACCATCCTAAAATAGCACAAAGAATTCATACATCACCTGCTGAGTGTTGTTAAAGGTGCCTCCTCTAATGATCTGCACAATGATAAAAAGCCAGTGAGATTCATTTTGTGTCTTTAAAAAAATCAAAAGCAATTTTTTTTTTAAGGTTTCTAGTCTGAAAATGCAAATTAATACATATTAGTCAAACTGAAACCCAAGCGTTGAATCACAGCGCTGTGAGGTGATATCTGTATGACAATGAAATCTCTGCCTCGAATGCAGATGCACGGTATTCATATTTTAAAGAATAGATTACAATATTAATGATTTCTCAGCATAGCCTTTCTTCTCCACGCTGTATCGTTACCAGCCTTTTCCTTTACACTCTAGTAGGTCATATTCCTCCATCTGAAGGGCACAGTGGCCTCTTCTCAGGCTATTCTGTGAAGTCAGAGGGGAGGAGCAGGTTTTCTTTGGATATTAGTCTGCTGTCCATCATTCCTGCTGCACTCTGAGGTCCCCAGAGACACTGGAAGAGAGAAAGGAGGAGGCGAAAGGAGGGAAACAGGGAGGGGAAGGTGGTGGAGGGGTTGCATGTAATTGTGTGTGTGTGCATGTGTGTGTGTGTGTGTGTCCATCAACGTCTAGGTCCCAGACACAGGGAGGTGTGTACTGCTGCAATGCGTAAAGGCATCACAGCTCCATGCAGTGAACATTGTGTGTGGCTGACTGAGACGCTGAATGACTGATGGCCTCGGAGCTTTATACGATGCTATTGTCCTTATGAATCGTATAACTGACAGAATAGCTGATTACCCAGCTGACTTTATAGGCCTTTCTAAACATTACACATCTCACAACCTTCGGTAACACCATTCTTCGGATTCACTGGAGAGTTACGCATACGTAAATAAAAGCTGGTGGTGGAAGTCTGTTTGAATGTGAGTCATCTGGTGAGGAAAAAAAATGATTCCCCCTTTTCACACAGAAATGTAATTTATCTTCAATGATCCTGATCTAAGGCAACACTACAGTGACCGGTGTCCCCCAGCTGGATTTTTGTTCTGGTCAGGTCCGTCGTTCCCAGCTCAGACCCTCCCTGCACTCAGTTTGGTTAAGACTTTCCCTGGTGTGTTTCCAGGGAAACTTTTACCTGTGAATAGCTGCATGATAAATAAAACAGTGGAGAGCAAAAAGTGAAGAGAAAACAACGCAGGGGCAGGAATGCAAAATTAAACTCAACACGATTACACAAAAACCAACAAATACAAGAAAAGAAAAGAAAAAGCAACTAGAAAATACTTGAAGAGCACAAACTTGCGCTGAAACCTAATCCAAGTCTGATTTACACAAAACTGTCTCAGAGTCTGCACATTATCATTTTTTCATTTTCAACTAAATCCATTACAATGTGACAAAGTTATGAATTTTACCCTCAGATCTGTTTTCATTGCGTAGCTACAGTTTTTTTCTTCTTGTTCTCATCCGGCTCCGTTTGTGTTTTACTGCTGGTTGTCTACTTTCTGGATTTATATCCTTATTGAAAAATGAAGGTAAAAATTGTGTTAATTTCATCTCGATACATTAGACATTTTTATGTGGTTGGTCATTTAAGGGTTAACACTGTGTCGTGTGAATGGAGGCGTTATCATCCTGCAGGGTGGTAAAGAGACCAAACATTTGCCAGGTCTGTGAGTAAATATACCCACAGCTGCTGCACACTTCTGGGGATGGATGAACAATTCAACAAATGACTGGATAAAACTATATATTTCTGTCATGATTTAGTGCAACACACACTCACCAAAAAGTTTTCCTCGCAATAGATTAGTCCTGACACTGTGTAAAAGAAAGACACAGACAACCAAGGGATTAAAAGCTAAGTGGTAAAAGTTAAAATTTAAAATAATTAAAAACATAAATGTAAAAATAAAACATGAAGGTGATAAATAAATGATGTTAAAAGCAGAGAAAAACATCAAACTGAAGGTCAAGTGAACAAAGCAGAGGAAATCTAATGGATGTTGACAAATCATCAAAACTTGAAAAAATGATTATGTTAAATATGCACAAACATTTACATTATTTGGACTCATTGCACACACTGCAGATGAAACATGTTGTGGATTAAATGTCCCATCAGCCGACATAAAAGATATCCAGGATCTGAGTACAATGGTATTAGGTCAACGCCCTCAGACCTTTTAAGAGTTTGAATGGTGTCTGTAGCTGGAAGTAGGTGGAAGTAGTTAAAGTCCAAATTTAACTAGTAACTACAGCAGCAAATGTAATGGAGTATAAAGATCTGTATTTCCCACTGGTGTGAATTTGCAGAAATACTCAAGGACGAGTACCCAGAAAATTAAATTTAAGCCCTTATATGTGACTTATATCTCAGGTAGTCAGTTAGTTGGATAACCACACGTGCCCCAAATGTCAAGTCAGCAACAAAGAAAAATGAAGTTTAATGTTTGCTCTGACATCTGTGGTTTAATTTAGTTTCACCCAGGCCCTGTGTGTTTCCATAATTTACACTGCAGTGTATAAACCGATGTTTCAATTAAACATGAAAATCACTGTTACCGGAGTTAAGAGGTTTTCACTCGAGCGTGACATCATCAGAACTCGCCATATTGTGGTGTCAAGAGTTCGTTCGCTCCCTGAGGTCCGACAGCAGGGCAGAGGAGTGGTGAAGGAAGCAGCTCAGCGTGACGACTGGAAACACTCCAGTGTGAGGAGACAATGCTTGTTTTCTTTTTACATTATAAAAGAAATAGGAAACTGTCTGGATGTCATACATGATTAACTGGATTTTCCTCCCTTGCCCTTGACAAGTGGGACAAAAGTAAAGGTGCAGTGTTGAGACAGAGCCACAGCACAACTACAGCGCGATGGTAACATTGTGTGAGCGGTCGATGGGAACTGGAACGGACCTCTGAAAATGCAGGTGCTGCCAGATTCAAGTCTGTGTCCTCACCGTGCCCCGGTGGCCCACTCACTGGACTCCTGCATTCACCTGCATCGTCCACATCTTTAAACTGCAGGGTGTGATCAGTGCAAATCCTCCCGCTGCCTTCACTCTGCTCTGTATCTTCCCCCTACACCTGTCTGAAATAGGAATAAAATACTGCAGGAGGATGGGCCCCCCACTCTTCTCTACAAAAACACTTGGAAAGCATCCAGAGTGGAGCGCATCGTGCCCTAGAAAGCTAGTGCAGTAGAACTGTCACGGAGCAATGCAGGGAAGAGAGGGAAGTGACAGAGCGGTGGGAGCTGGATTCACGCCCACCACAACAGCAAATAGCAGCACACAGGTCGCCGTGTGGTGGACAGCAAGCGCAGACAGAAATTTAGGTTTCTCTGAGTGGATTCAGCATGCAGGGTTTTGGATGAAAAGAGCTGATTATCATGAGTCACACATTTTAAACAATAAGTTTGAAAACTGTTATGAATGCATAAGCAAGAATTGCCTTGTTACCCTCCCAGAGAGAAACAAAACAGGTATATCGAGAACTGAATCTGGACCAAAGTGTCAGGTTTACCTGAGGAGACAAACTGCACTGGAGGCAGTTTCCCGCAGAGCACATCTGACAGGGCCACCCTGTCTGAACAGATGCTACTTTGAGGTAAACCAGAGCAGTGTTGTGCTGCCAGATGTATTACACTGCAATCATTCACACAGATACTGAGCAGATAAAAGGCTGACTCAGGCACATTCAGATTTGTCTTTACATTCACCCTGAAAATGAAGTCGCAAGTCAAGTGTGGAGATAAGTTAACAGTGAAACTCTGGAGGGTCTGGGTGTGTGTCAGAAACTCAACGACTGGCAGCAAAAGAAAATATGACTTTTACTTTTTCAGGCCAAATTTAATCTTTTTATGGTTATATAAGAGACATATCACACAGAACTTTAAACCACAAAAACCTTTTGTACCTGTGTTAAAAGCACACCTAAAGTGTCCAACCTGGTGTCGATTGAATCGACTGGGGAGTGGAGATGCTGGACCGACTGCAGAGCTGAACAGACTTCTGACTCAGGTGAGAAAAGAAAACAAGAAGTGCCAGAATGGAGAGAGATGCATGAGATATGAGGCTCACTCCTCCGGTTTCTAGTGTGTTTGTATGTGTGCAGATCTATGCATATATGAGTATGATTTGCACCCTTATGAGCATGAGAGCATCAAAGCGAGAGCCAACAAGTGAGCACAGAATAGACACAGAGGAGCGTGTGTGTGTGTGTGTGTGTGTGTGTGTGTTGGCTGTTCTGTGAAGTCATCCTAATTAATAGCCGGGAGTGTTTGGCTTAAAGCGGTATTCCTTAAATTAGAAAACCCTCTGTTGTCCAACTTGGCAGGATAAACAAGTCACATTAGTGCCCATGTTCCTGAGAGTCAAAATAATGATATGTAAAATATCTCTGCAGAGCGCTTTCCTAAACAAAATGCTACAAAGCGCTATTCATGGAAAGAAAATCAGAAGATGAATATGTAGGGCCACGAAGGCCACAGTTGTATCTATCTGTGTATCCACCGGTCCATCTATGCCTTCATTTACTGATTGAACCTCACAGGGGCAACATCAACCACACTAAAGGGGACTGCACCAGTAATACATGAAATGGGAGCATGTAACGGTGTGTGTGTATGTGTGTGTATGTGCATGTATGTAGTGGTGATGATTAAAGTAGCCTCTGGTGCAGTGATCAATACTCCATGGGTCACAGTTTAGTAGTTTTATGAGCTACAGTGATCCTACCATTTTTATTTTATGTGTCAGTCAACCATATCTTTCTCTTTCTCTTTCTCTCGCTCACTCTCTCTCTCTCTCTCACACACACACACACACACATACATACATGCTTCATCCTTTCCTTCGGTAATAAAGATTGTGCTGACCAAGCAGTCTTTGCAGCAACCACCCCAGGGCTCATGTCCAATGAGAATGGGTGTGTCCATGTACGTATGTGTGTCTTCTTGTGTATGTGTGTGTGTGTGTGTGTCTGTGTGTGTGTGTGTGTGTGTGTGTGTGTGTGTGCATTTCTCCCATATGTCCATTGTCCCAGAGTGAGCGAGTAAGGAGACAAATTCTTCCCATGCTGAAAAGACGTTTAGATGTTGAAAGTTTTTATTCCTACACAGATCATTTCCTGAAACTTCAAAATAAAACACCAAAATTGATTGACCTTATCTTTTTAGTTTATCATAATAATAAGAAGTGTGGCTGGATAAGTAAGCCCTTTTAAAATTCCAAGGATAATAATGTCTTTGGAAAATCTATACGCTGACAACGTCACTTTAAGAGTCTAAACTAGGTTTACTTACTAACACTGTCAATTATTGTGTTAAACATACTTTGATTTGTCGCAACAGCATTTTAGCATTTAGCATTGTCTGTGTTATTTTCAAAAATATAGACTTTAGGTAGAAATTCATGTTCTAGATTAATTTGGTTTTAAAGAAAATCCCAGTCTTGTTGACAAATGTAGTACAAAGCCTCTCTCGGCGTCTAATCACTCCTCTCTTTCCAGAAGCTTTCTCCCATGAATCTGTGTTTATTGATTATGTTTTCTGTCTTGCACCGGACACACACACACACACACACACACACTCACACAATCTGCTGATGGCGAGCTTTCCAGTGCAGTGGAGATCTGTGAATACATTATATGTACACTCAGAGAGGCCATGTATATTTGATGAATATAAAAAGGTAAGGCTGAGGGAGAGTTATGAAGTCTCTCCTGCCCTTTCAGTATGTCCAACACTGTTTCTACCTTAGAAAAACTATGCATCATTATTCATAATCGCACAGAATAAGGTCATTGCACTGATTGAAAATCATATTCATAGCAAAACAAAAAGCAGCTTTAACATGCATCAGTCTTTTTATTGTTTTCTTTTTCATGTTACTAAATGCCCTTTCAGGATTTTGTTTATACTTAAAGTTCCATCCTTTAATATTTGCAACTACAGCACGGTGTGAACTGCTGTGTTAGTGTTTGGGATGTTCGGTAAATGTCTCCACTCCAGCTCCAGCATTTTCTCCCTCTCTGAAAACTGTGTTTGCTCCAGCTGAAAACGCCCATAGAGCCTCTCCCTGCTTTACATGTGACTTTGCAGATATGATGTGTGCCCTTGAAAGAAACCTTGGCTTGCATTGCAGTCATGATGATGATGGCAGCGAGAGGCAGCACTCTGACTACGCTGCTGCCTCACTGTGGACGACGTGGAGAAGTGCATCTGATCACAGCAGATTTCCGCATGGTGTGCAGGAAGTAGTTTAGTCATATGGACAGAGGGAATTCCCCTGGATGACTACGGTAATAGACTGAGTTTTAAATCATTATTAATCATTTTATTCCCTCCAGATATGGCATAGGATCAATTTGAAATTATGTTCTCTCCTCTTTAAACTCCTCTCTGCAGCAAAAAAAGTCAGAGTAAGGATGTGCATGGCATTAAATAAGCTATTTTACAGAAATCAGTTGAAATCAGTTTTAAAATGTTTGTTTTATGTCTTTATAATCCGGTATGTGGATGAAAATAAAATCTTGGAGAAGCAGAATCAGCCACAAACACCAGTCATACATAACAGGACTCTGGAAGGATGATGCCTGCAGTTGTGAGCGACAGGTTTTTGGGTAACACTGGGTAACAGTACTGTGTGCTGCGTCATTTAAATGCAACGTAATCCCTGCTAAAATATTCTTTTCTGCATTCACAGTACTTTTCTTACATTTATATTCATGGTAAAATACTGGATCATTGTCATCACTGAAGCACTCCAGTGAAAAACAGGGCAATGCAAATCATGTTGTGCAATTCTCTTTTCTCATACCAGCTAAGTGAACAATGTTGTTTCCACCCAAATGATAAATTGCTCCAAATCTGTCAGTGACTTAAAAGGGGAATGATATCAATTGATTCAATCTGAAGCCTCACTCTGCAAGAGTTCGGGTAGAGCTGCTATTCACCTCAAAAACTAAATCCTAGTGTCACTGAGAGGGTAATCTTTGTGAATTTATAGGTGATACATATTTGTGAGTGTCAAAATCTAACCCTAGTCTTACCAAACCTCACTGTGGTGTGGCTGAATGTCAGCCAGTGCAACATGACTGCACCTCCAGATGATTATCTGACTACATGAGGTGCTGAGGAAAAAATAAAAGCATCATTTCTCCTTTGAAACAAGGAAGGAGATGATGTGAACACCACTGTTTTCTGTTGTGTGACTCTCCCTTTCCTCGACCAAAGAAAGCAGATAAAGTGACGCTGAGCAGTAACAACTGATAATGTGTGCATCTGGATGGGATTTGTTTATCTGCTGTGTTTGTTTGCTGCTGTTGTTGTGTAGTTGTTCGGCTTCAGCCAAGGAAATCCTGTGCTCCCGCTGGGTTGTTATCTCACACAGCTGCGATAAGCTGCTCTCTGCACACCACCTGGGCCGGTTTGAAAAAAAAAAAAACTACAACTGGGAGATTCTCAATCCTGCAGCAACATTTAACTGTGAGTGTAAATATGGGTGTATGAAAGCGAGAGGGGGAAGTAAGACTTGTGGGTGCTCTGTATCACATGAGAGCCAATGGAGAGCAGGGAGGGAGGGTTGCAGCTATACTTATTGAAATAATAACTTGTTAGGCCGTCCTTGTTCTGCTTTTGTCCTCACAAATTTTGTTTTAAAATCTTCCTGAACAGCAAGAAATGTATTATCAGAAAAATTTTGCAATAGCACAATACGGTACATTAAGTATGTGTTCCTCCTGCACTAAAACACCTTTAACCCTTTAACACCTGAGCCTGCAAATTATCACCAAGACTTTTTATGCTTATTTTGATTTAAAATTAAAATTTAACATGCAAAATCTAACCTTCATGAGCAGTTGCTATTTTTGTTTCATCTTCACTGTTATTACACTCCTACAACACTTAGTATATAGTAAATCAGCTGGTTTGCCGGCTTCTGAGAGAGGCGCTAGTGAAATTACCATAATGACACCATATTTACTGTAAAGTGCAACATCTCAGCTCTCAGGAACCTTTGGAATTTTTCTGATTGCGCAAACCGTGACATAATTACAGTAATCCAAAGACACGTGCAGACCTGTCGCCAACGACATGCCCGGAATTAAAGGGTTAATACACGGTCTCGAGAAATAGAAATATGACCTGAATTGTAGCTTTCATGTTGCTTCTGCACAAAGGGAAATGTACATGATACAATCACAGGCTCTGTGCAGGTTATATTATCTCACACTTTTACAGCAGGTAATCCTCAATGGTCAACATTTAAAGCAAGTTACACATTTTACTGAAGTAACAACGGCATTACACTTTTTCCAGTTTGTCCTCTCGTGTTTGTGCACCTTGTCAGCTTATCAGCTGCCAAACAGGAACAGTGAATCAGATACTGTAACTGCAGCAGAGTGCAGCTTTTTTTTTCTCTACACCACGTTGTCTTGGTTCCTGCACGGCCCCTCCACAGCTGCTGTGAAACTGAATCTGTGGTTGTTGGAGCACAAACAGGTCTTCATTCATATAGAGCAATAATTCTGCAGTTTAACATTTGGACTTGGGTGGAAGGAAAATAAGTAGTATAGCACAATAAAATCAAGAACTAATTTTCATCAAGTAAAAATTAAGACAAAAACCTAAATGTCTATGTAGAGAATTCAGGGAGAAGGCATCTTCCCCCTCATATATCCACTGAAGCAACAGGCAAAACAAGCAGCAAACTACAGTAGATATTGAGAAACAAATAGATACCTGGTGACCCTGGGAGCTCTAACAATCATTTTACAGTACAGTGTAAGCTTTACACTGATATATGATGTTTCTGTGATGTAGTCTTCTTCACATAATATCACATAAGCACGATGGAGAGACACAATAAACAAAAATTCTGAAACCTTTATGTAAAAACATGTCAGACACATCACATGATGTGAGATTCAATGTCTACTTAATCATTCAGATGCATAGAAACATATTACATCACACTCCCATTGAAAACAATCGCATTGAAAACAATACATCTCGCTGTAAGACGGGTTTATAGGATGGGCTTATGTTACTATGCCAGTTCGTTGCATAGAAAGAATTTATTTTGGCTGAATAATAATAGTATCTGTGTCTTGCTAGCTGTCAGGATGCGCAGCTCACAGTAACAGAACATGTCAGCAGAGACAGTCGTCAATCCTGCACTGCACACAAGGCTGGTGAAGTAAAAGCTTAGACTCAACTGCACTGCCCAGACCAAAAACAGATTTATGCATGCACACTAAATTGTGCACGCACACACACACACACACACAACACACACACACACACACAGAGTAATGTAAAGTCGTGTTTCTGTGAAATCTCAGGACTGAGTGGGAGGAGGAAAAGAGCAGAGGGAGAGATAAAGTAAATGCATTTCTGTCTCTGTGCACGTCCTACTGCGTCACAGACACACACACACACACACACACACACACACACACACACACACACACACACACACACACACACTCTCCCTCTTGTCTCTGCCAAGTGTAATTTACTCTCCTGACCCCCACTGAGCAGCCAGAGGTTTCTTCTTCTCCTGCTCTGTCTCATCACATTATTCTCTTTCTTCTGCTTTTCTTTTC
>OOFC01004027.1:9544-19871 GCA_900323345.1 Pseudochromis fuscus | reverse complement strand
TCGTGACGTCATCTTTTATGCGATTCTTTCGTTTCTGACCGCGCCGTCCAGCTCCTGCTGAATTTTCTCACCGGCGACTAATGACAGAAAGGTTTGCACCTCGTCCTGAGTCCATGACGCAGGATTTCTAACAGATGCCATTTCTCTTCTTGTTGTTATTTTAAACACGTCTGCACGGTTTGCCGAAGATTTAAAAAAGGTGCGTGTTTGCGGGACAGATTACGTGCCGCGCAGTGATGACGCAACGACGCAGTGACGATTCCGACCAATAAGATTTTAGTACCTGCTCTGACCTGACCGGGTACTTTTTTTGGAACCGCAGGAGAGGAGGTACGAAAAGTTGTACCAGATACCAAGTTCCAGATACTTTTTGCCAGAGTAAACCATAACAGATGATGCAAATGGACTTAAACTGGGAGACAGACGTCACTGGGCCACTGGCTAACAGCACAGGGTGAGTGGATGTGCCCAGTTCTGTGACTGGCTGCACTGGTCAGAGGGATGGGTTATAATATTACACAAATAAGGATGGTTGGATTAGTCCAAAGATAAAGTACCTTTTTGTTGGAAATGTGCAAAAATTTGTTTGCTAATCTCTCAACATGTAATTTTCTACCCTTCAGTTTATGTATTTTTATTATTGAGTGTAGGCCTGTTTTGTTTTCAGATCAGGATAGCTGCTTCCAGATTTGCTAAGTCCTAAGTTAATGGCTAAAGTCATCCTGTAATCTGAAGGTGGAAAGTCGAGTCTGTTTGCATATGCACCACAATATACAATCTGGGTATTACACATGTCCTACATTCATGGATTTCCTGCAAATGGAAATGGTTAATGGGGGCAGTGGGTAACATCATGACCTTCATCGGGTCCCCCTCGGTCCATCCCATCCCCACCTCACGCCACATCTGGTTTGACCATCTCCACCCCAAACCCCTGCTAGCCACCCCCACCTGCACCTCATCAATCCTCTGTGTCATCGTTGCCACACTTCTGGCTATTGCCAAAGTAAGCCGTGACACCAAGACGTGAAAATGATGAATGGACTTTTCCGGACAGGATGCGGCGATGGTTGAAGAGACACCCCACCCTCACTCATCTTTCTGATCCATTTTTCACTTTCTTTCCTCTGCTGTGTGTCTCTGTTGTTCATCCTGTTTGCACCACTGAGAACTTCTCAGTTACATTCCACAGAAATAAGCCTTTGAAAATGTTTCTTCTCGTCCTCTGAAGGCTTTTTCTGACTGAGGGAGTGAAGAAACTCCTCATTTTATTTATTTTTTCTTATGAGAAACTGCGACTCGACAGAGAAAACATAAAAAAACACTAAATATTCTCCACTCACATGGTGATTTTTATATTTCTTCCATCTGTGAATCTTGTTTTTTTAGTACAGAAAATTAAAAACATTGTAGATCTCTCTCTCTCTGTGTTTACACATTTCAATCTGTGACTTGTTTAGTCCTCACATCCCCAACCAGAAGAGTTACAGTGAACTTTGAGTGTCTGTATGCCATCCATTGTTGTGTCTACATCCCCATAGCATGTGCATTCATTGCCGGACAATGCTGTCCATTAACTATTATATGAGTTGCTGTAGTTTTATTGGTTGTTGACGTGAATAGAAGTCCCATTGTGTGCCGCCAGAGACGTTATCAATCTCAATCACCGTAACTATTGGCTCAGAGGCCTCTGTCCAACACTTATGTACTGTCCCTGAATGTTATAGAGGTTCTTATAATGGCTCATGACTAAGATACTAATCTTAAATTTTTGGTCCGACATGGTTATTACATTTATAAATTGCAGTAATTTTCTCTGTCATATGATTTTGAATGTTTCTCTCAGGATGTGTGTTGGAGCTTTATATTTGAATAGAGTCAAAATCCTTCTATAGTCATTGCTTGTATTTCACTCTCATGAACTCCAGCTTCCAATATCAGAGCAAAGAAACACTCCCTTGTTCCTATGCTCCCTCGGGGGAAAGTGGCACTGGTAGATATTTAGGAGATTTAAGCCTCCTTTGTCTAAGGGACTGAAGCCACTCCTTCTCTATCCCCCCTGAAGCACAGTATAGCAGCTGGGCTTTAATATAATATCTTCATCATCTATACATTAAGTCAGGGAGCGAATGTTGTTTCCATCAAAAGGAGCAGTGAATTAAAAAAAAAATACCCAGCAGAAGTTCAATAAGTTTTCCAGAGATCATTTGTTTTCCAAACCTTTTAAAAAATAATTCTCCGTGGAGTTACAGCAACATCAATTATTCCTGAATAAGACAAACTGCTCTTGTTAAGCCTGCTATGCACAGCAGGACAGATGTGAATATTCAATAAAATACACAAAAGCTCAGGTGAATATTCCCAAAAAGAAAGTTTTTAATTTCTCGAGGAGACGTATAGAAAATTACTCCATCACTGTTATTTGAGTGTGAATATGATGAGAGATTCCCTTTAATTTGATTAGTGGACCAGGATTACAGCCAGCCCTCCCTCATTTACTATTACTGAGAAGAAAAACAATTAAGCTATACATGTTAGCTATCAAGGAGACAACGCAGCCATGCACAGGCACACCAACAGATAAAACCCACACACACACTCACACAGACGCACACACAAGTCTCATTTAATCCTTTATGATGCGCCTGGAATTTGTAATGATTTTAATTAGGAAAGGTGCAGTAGGAGTCTACTCCATGGCAATGCTGACACTCCAGGGTGCCTGGAGCCAATTAAAAATATGTGCTGATCAAACAGCCTGCCCTCGCCATGCACGACTATCTCCAGAGCTTATGCTGCTGCAGAGGGACGGCCAAGCTCAGGGCCTCTTGCTCTCACCGAACAGGCTGCAGAGGAGCCGGCACTCTCCGCCCTGAGATCTGGTTCAAGGCTCAGTTATTCCCTTTAGCTGCGTAACGACGGCGGGTAACGAAAGGGCCAAGCGGTGAGAGGAAGCCCCATAAGAGAAATCCTCCAGTTCACAATCAAACGCTTGTGAGAAAATGTCACACACCCATTTGATCTCCACAGAGATCTTTTCTTTTCCCACAAGGGACCCGGCTCAGCCCAATTTTCTCTCACACTCTGAGCGAGAACGTCACATAAAATTAGAATTATATGACAATTTAGAGTGACAATTAAGCCTGGTATTAATTACAGTGTTCCTTTTGTTTCCAGCAATCCCTCCGATGTTGCCAGACCCAGAAGTGCCCAAAATAGATCAATTTAAATGAATGTGAAAGCTACTTATATTTTCCAAATGTTAATATTCTTGAGGAATCCTTCATCTCTGTCACATCCTTTTCTCCCCTCCCTCTGTGAAGTCCCTCCTCCCTCTATCATTAGGCATCTCTGTCCCTGGTGATTAATGATACTAATGAGCATGTGCAGCCATTCACCCTGCCACACATTATTCTATCCTCTGGCCCAGGCCGTGTGTCATGTCCTCCTGAGGATGGAAAACACGGCTCCCCGCTCATATTCAGCCAAACAACAATATTAACTTATATCTTTTGTAATATCTGTGTCAGGGGGTCAATTGACGCATCGTGTGGAAATATAAAAACATAGACATAGAAAAAAACGTGCATGCTCTGGAAGCACAAATCTATAATTAAGGATTACACCTGACTGTATGTAAACTACAATTTAAATAATTTGCAACAATAATATATTTTCCTGCACAAAACAAACCTCTTTCTCTTTGTCTCAGAAATCAAACTTCCTCTGTTCTAAAAACGGGTCTAAAATGTCATTTATGTGTAAATGTGAATAACAAAATCAGCTGTGCATCATCCCATCCTTTCTACCTGTTATTGAACACCTC
Source organism: Pseudochromis fuscus (assembly GCA_900323345.1). Lineage (NCBI taxonomy): Eukaryota > Metazoa > Chordata > Actinopteri > Pseudochromidae > Pseudochromis > Pseudochromis fuscus. The sequence goes on along the minus strand of OOFC01004027.1, from coordinate 16,045 downwards.
TGAGCACATGTTGCTCATTGAGCTGACGGCGTCTGTTGCTGTTCTGTCTTGTCTCCACGCCGGCGTTGCGGCGATGATCTGGCATTGTTAAACTTTTATCTTTGGCAGACATTGCGGGCTCGTCAGGTGGGCAACGGAAATGATAACTGCATATTTGAAGATCCATAAAAAGGCCCCCATATCTTTGGGAGTTGTATCAGCCGGGGACCCTGAAATATGGCTCATCACTTTTATGTTGGAACCACAATTGGCCATTGGGATGTGAAATTAATATGACAGAAGGGCCATCTGCTATAGGGGAGCACAATGGCAACCAGGAAAACTGGTTTCGGCCTTGCAGAGGACATTTTTAATTGGATGCTTCATGCAAAAAAAAAAACACACACGTCATATAAACTAATTTGTTGGAATGATGGCTGAGTGTGATTTATAGCAGCCTGCACAGAGACACACACAGAGAGAAATACAGGAGGAGAGATGCTTGGAAAAAACTGAAATAGAAAAGTAAAAGAAAAGTGCAGACAGCCGGACACTGTTATTATGTTCGTGTTATTACTTTACAACCACTGCACCACATCAGATAGCTGTGAAGGAATGCTTAGTTTTCCTCTGACTGCTCTGCTTGTTATCAGAAACCATGAGATCTGAGCATGTCCTACCATCAGTGCACGCTTGTTACCGCTTCAGCATCAATGTATAGGGCATTTAACTACATTTGAACACATATTGCTTGATAGGGCTGCAGGCTGCTGTGCGGCCGGGCTGCAGGAATCACTGGATCCTTATTGATCATTTGTCAGTGGCTCCGTCTCAGCACCTTCTTGATTCAGCAACAGAGAGCGAGAGAGAGAGGTGGAGGAGAGGAAGCTGCCGCCACTGTTACGCTCCTGCTTCATTTCCTGGCCTTCAACATGCTCCAAGGTCCAACTGTTAGACTCCAACACGTCTGATTTCTGATGATATATGCATCGAGTGTTTTGATCCTCGTATCATGATCTAAACTGTGGCTTAGAAATGTTTCACTCTCTGTTCTTCATCGTAAAATTTCATGATAATCCAGCCTCCGTTGTTCCCAAACTCATCTGCATGCAGAGGGTCTTAGCAGTCTGTTACCAGTCAACTTCAAGCAGGCTCTGTCGCGTAGCACAATCGCTCTTATATCACAATGTAAGCAGGACAAATACATGGTCTTCATTTGCACCATTTCACCGCCAACAGAAATCCTGTGGTGTTATTTCTCTGTCAAACCGGCAATAGGAATCAGAATATCCTAATAAATCTGCCCTAACAAGCATTCAGGGTGTCGTGAGGGGAGGAGAATAAAGGGTGAGTTGTGTGAAATGAATGCAGAAGCCCCGCGAGTGAAAAGAGCAAAGCCAACCGAGCTGAGCGGACTCGCCGTGGACAGACCTGGGTCTGGGAGATACCAGGCTTGTCTCTGGGACCCTGAACTGATCTACATGATCGCTGCCCGGTTCAGCCATGTGATGCTTACGCAATGCTTTTCCAACCTGCAGCTGGGGGAGAAATCAATCACACCACACACAAACCCCCTTTTCTTCTCTCAAACAAGAGCTTTTTGGTAACATCAGCCGTCCCATGACCGGGGAAAGCATCATGTTAAGACATTAAGACGGTTTATTGATCTGATCTGTGAGCGTTGGTAGAATTCATTACTGGCAATAATTAGGTTCTTCAGCACATATGTGAGCATAAAAAAACACACATTTGAATGTTTGAAATGTGTTTTATCCGGCGTTAATCGCACAGAGTTGACTGAGCAACCTGGGCCTGTGGGGGTGCAGAGGAAACATCCTCCCGTAATCCCACTGAGGGAAGGAGGGGGTTAAAAAATGACATCAGGTTCGATGAACTTAAAGGTAAAGACTGGCGAACACACCAGAGGATGTCACAGGATTTGCAGGCTTGTAATGATTTGATATTTCATCTGTATGAACTAATGTGAGGCTTCAGGAGCAAAATTATCCTCTGTGATAGTTTGACTGAGAAAGACACTTTAAATTTTTATTTTCTTAATTTTTAGGAGCTCTGTACTGTGTGTGTGTGTGTGTGTGTGTGTGTGTGTGTGTGTGTGTGCCATACCATGATGCCTCTCACAGTTCTGTGCATCAGCTCTGCTCGTCGTCATTGCTTCTGATCATCTTTTGTTTTTACTCTGAGTATGATGTGAATTAAGGAGACCTGGTTTGAAGACAGATTATCTTTGGCCTGCTGCTAAAAGTGAAATGTGTTTCAGCTGCCCTTTAGTGAGAGTTACATCTGGGCAAGAATTATCTAAAAATACAGTGAACAGTTTTATTAGTGTGGTAAAACCACAGTTCCTTTGCTTGAAGTGAGGACAGATCCATGTAGGGTGCAATTTTAAACACCGTGCCCAGTCGTCAGTAGGCTTCTGGTTATGCCATATGTCACTACAATTCAAGCAGTTCTTACCTAGCACCCCCACCACACACACACACACGCTCACACACTTACCTCCTCCCCCATATTTCAATTGAGCCAATCCACCCATGATGAAAATGAAAAATTATGAGTATGTGTGTTTTTAATAGATAAAGCTGTGAAATGAGGCTCCACTGTGTTTTGTATGTTGTTTGTATATATAGATACATGTCTGTTCATATTCACTGCAGCCTCATTAATATATGGACTGATATTCAGTCACACCCCCACACATAAACAGACAGGTCAGAGGTCATCTGTTGTCAACCATCTCCATATTATTTTGGCTTTAAGGTGGCGTCACTAGCAACAGTCTGAGTTCACGGATTCACTCATTTTAGATGAATTTCACTGTTTTATTTATTCATTTGAGTGAGTCTGATTTAAATAGATTTTGTATAAATAGCTTATGAAAGAAAATCTGTTTTAAAGCGTCTGTGCAACTTTAATCTAAAGAGTTTTGTTTCAAATTTAGCAATCACAGAAAACATCAATCTTACATCCTGGTTCCAGATGATTAGCTGCTTCTGCTGTTCTTGAGTATTTTATGTGTGGAAATAAAAGCATATAGACAATGAATTTGTCTGTCCTTAATATCCAAAGGCCCTTTATCCGTGTGTGGATGTGGGTGGGAGGCTCAGGCTGTCAATCATCAACGCTTCATTGATCAAGGACAATCCTCGTCGTAAAACTGGTCTTTTTCTTAAGAAATCACTCACTCCGCATTAATTATCACTCTGCCGGTTGTGTGTGGGCGTGCATGCACACGCACGTATTAGCGTGTGTGTCCCTGTGTGCAGCTAACCACCTTTTGACTATTTCACATTGTATGCACTCAGTTGAGAAGAGCTCATGATGAGATGAAATTCCAGCACCTTCTGCTAAAATACAAGTTAGTATTCAAGCAATGCAGCCGAGCGTTTGTAAAATCTCTCACAGGGCAGAAACACACTGAGTGGACTCAAAAAAACCCCAAAACAAATCCATTACCCAAGTCCAGCTTAGCATCAGAAATATTTCTTTTTATTAATAGAAGTTATGTGAAAAGGCTCTTGAATGCAAACCTTTTGGACCAAAACAAAACCAAACAAGTCTGAGATTTAATCTGCCCAAATATAAATAAGTAGATTATTTTACTTTTGTCTGTCATCCCAATTAAAAATAAAATATTCTAAGAGGATCAGGAGATCATCAAAATGCACAACAATAATTTCACATAAATCTATTTTTTAAAATGCACATTTACAGCCTAGTTGTATTTTATTTTCCTGTGATCTGGATGTTAAATAAAACATTCACAAAATAACTTCCTGTTCAATTTTTTTCTCATTATGCATAATCGTGTAGAAAAATTACGAAATGAAAAGGAAATTGGGACAATTTTCTTCTTTATTACTCTCACAACGAGGACATAAAAAGCTGAATATAACAGTAGCCACATAATACAAGCAGGGGGCTTCACATGTTTATTTTCAGTGAATAAAATGCTGCACGAAGAGCAATGCGATACATGCAGGACTGTCTTTAAGAAAAATCTAATAATTTGTCTGCAGCACAATCATGATCGTCTCCACATTGTCTCCACACACGTCCCTCCGCTGTCTCGCCTGACTCCGTGCAAGCATTTTACACCCTAATCTGAATTTACCGACTCAAATCCAAACCCAAACTATTACAAACAGCATGCAACGCTATCGATTAAATCTTTTTTTATACTCCCAACAAATTACACTGCTCTTTATTCCCATCACATCATAACAAACCTCATGCAGCCACACTTTAAAATGGTGAGAGACTCCATGCAGATTTTCTCCATTAAAGCGGACCTCGGCAGGACGATCCACACAAACCGGAGCCTTTTTTCCTCCTCCTCCTCTTTTCAAACCTCAGCCTATTTTCCTGAATTGTTTCGAGGCTCGTTTCACTTGTTTTCATAACTTTTCATAAACATTAGGCATTGCTGCTCCGCATTTAGACGAAAAACTAACCTCGATTATTTTAAATATCCAACATATAATTTCCCCCTCTCTGCAGTATTCCCTTTGATTCACGCTTGACTCATATGGCTTCAGGGCCAATAGGGGTCCGCCTTTGGGGCGCCTTGAAACCGGCTCTTCTTATCCCCTTTCATCATCTAACCCGGGACGCCTTGAAACCGCAAGGGCAGTTATTGCCTTTTTTTTTCCGGACAGCCCAATGCGGACTGGCCAGCAGCCAATCAGAGCCTTGTTTACATTCTGTGAGTGACAATGCTCTGGCGCCGTGCCAGCCAATCAGAAGCCCACATACAAGGGGGGGATTCATTTGTAAACATTTAGAATAATGTAATAACCAAAGTCCATAGTAACAACATATCGTGAGATGTTGGAATTACCGTCGTGTTTCAGTGAAGAGTTTCAATAAATTGGTTTTGAAACAGTTTGTCAAAAAAGCCTTTAATGGCTCTAAATTAGGAAAAAGAAATATAGACACAAGAATAGTGTCTGTTTGAATTGTTTGCATAAAAATTAAAAAGTGGGCTTTCAGTGACAGCTGAGAAAGATAAATCTGTATCAGAAATAGAAATGTTGTCATGAAAGACGAGCTGTATTTATGTTTGAAAACTTCAAACTGCTTTATTTTAAATATTACTTAATGTAAATTTCACATTTTCTTTCGTATCATTATTCTTTTGTATCATTATGCTTCACATTTTAGTGACTTTATGATTAAATATCTATGTGGATGTCATGTGGTTAATGTTGTTTATAGGGTGATATTAATCTATTTGATTCAGATGACAAACTGTGGTTAAATTAGGATTATATTGAAAGCATGACTTCAATTGCACCTCTAAAAAACTATTCATTTTTGTTTGGATGTGGACATATTTCAAAATGTGAAATCGTTTTTAATGTAGGTTTGTGTTCATGCTTATAGAAAAAGTCAGGAGATGCAGAGATGTAGTCACTGTTTATCCTCTTTTTATTAATGTAGTGTCCACATGCATGGTACAGCTGTTTATATCTGTTTTTATTAAATATATTTGCAGCATTGCTTTAGTAGCAATTTGAGAAACATGCAGCAATTCAACTTCAATTCTTTTTAGTGGTTTAAAATCATTTATAATATTTATACCCCCGTTTCTAGTCCTGATTGTATCTAGTGTGCACTTTCAGCTGTGCTCAGGGTGCACTGAGCTCCATTGTGACTGATTTGACCATTTCGTGCTTTAAATCTGGCGCTTCTCACTCTGTTTAACATTGCCAGTCACCACACCATTGGCCTGCGCTGCCGGCCAATCGCGAGCCTCCGTATCTGCGGGCGGGCGGCACGAGCTCATTAACATGCATTTATCCGACCAATGGGAGGGCGTGTTTACCCTGCCCCGAGACGCGAGGTACGCAGTTGCACCGGGAGAGAAACCGCTGCTTGGAGATCCGAGCCGCAATCCAGCCAGGCCGGCAGCCCCAGTCCCACTGCTTCCATAGACTGAACCAGCAGGCTACTGCACAGCCTCAGATGGACATACTGTAGGATTTCACTCTAGCCACATGGTTTATTTCAGATTTTGATTTTAAATGGGCGTCGCACTTGGCCTTGCACCTTCCCTCCCTGAGTTTTGTGATTTTATAATTTATTGTTATGCAAGGATTTAACATACCAGTAAGTAATTTTATATATTTGATATATTTTCTTAATTTAATAAAACCTTTCACGTGGCCTGCTTCCTCGCTGAGGCTGTTTTTAGTCCAAAATGCTGTATATGTGACATGCAGTGCATTATACACAGTGCCTTGCTAGAATTTCCAAAATAACTAAACAGGATGTATGAGGTGTATCCTATTTGGAATAAATCGATGATTGAATGAGCTGACACGCCATTAATAAGCTAGGCTATTATTATAATTATTATGAATATTGTTGGTATTAATTCTGTTAATATTATTATTACAATTACTATTAATGTCAATCGCTTTTTTAATACATGTTGACGTTAGCTTCATTTTTTTTGTAATTAGATACAATAATTATTTCCTCTCCAACGACCTTGGTGGT
>OOFC01004022.1:7415-37049 GCA_900323345.1 Pseudochromis fuscus | reverse complement strand
CCTGGAAATCATCGAAGTTCACAGCAACTCCAAAGGCAACCTGCCGCTGCCCAACACCCCGAGCTCCGTGCCGCTGTTCGAGAACAGGCACGAGAAGGCGACCGAGGCGAAGAGGAAGATCGCGCTGGCACGGGAGCGCAAGACGGTGAAGACTCTTGGCATCATCATGGGCACCTTCATCCTCTGCTGGCTGCCCTTCTTCATCGTCGCCCTGGTGATGCCTTTCTGCAAGGAGTCGTGCTACATGCCAGGCTGGCTGGTGGATGTCATAAACTGGCTGGGCTACTCCAACTCCTTACTCAACCCCATCATTTACGCGTACTTCAACAAAGACTTTCAGAGCGCTTTCAAAAAAATAATCAAGTGTCATTTCTGCAGACCGTGATGGTTCCAGTTGTTTTGTATTTTTATTTTTACCATGACTACTTTTAATGCTATCACTATAGACTCGACAGATGTTTATTCTAAAGACATCCAGGTGAACAGAGACGCGCCCTTGAAACCAACAGCCTATATAAAACAGATTGTTCTGAACTAAAGAATGAAGTTAAATCTACAAACAGGGCTCATAATAATTATTGTCCATCATCACCATCGTTAAATATCTCCAGAGATGTCTGTAGCCTATGCATAGATAAAGCTGTGATCGTTTGATTGAAGCTCCATGTTCCTCATCCTGTCCTGTAATGTCCAGTAAATAAACTTTTTCATAATTTTCCTGCGGTCATTCTTTTAAAAGTGCAGATTTACACTTTTAATTTCTAGATAATTGATGTAATGAAGACAACTGGTGAATCTACACCTGCAGTGACAAAACCTGGGCACAAAATGAACAATTTTGATCATGGATTCATCATTTTTAAGACTGAAATATCAATATTTTCCTGAAATTTAGCTTTCTTAGTTTTACATAGTTGTAAATTAAATATTCTGAAGAGTTTGGATAATTTGTTTGACAGACAGGCAACTTGAAGAATTATTTTGCATTATTTATTAACATTTAAAGACCAAAAACACAAATTGACACATTTATGGATAACACAGATAATTAGTAGCTGCAGCCTTGTAAGTACTTTTATTAGAAAATTGAAAATAAAGGGACAGTTCACATCGATAAAAAAAAAACAACTTTATTTTTATTTTAGGGATTTTCCATTTTCAGTGCAGATCACTGTCAACCATATGTGCATGTAAATGATGGCCTCTACTGCTGCAGTTCCCTCAAGCAAGGCATGAAATGAAACTCTCAGGATGTCACTGTGTAAATTACCTCTAATAAGACATCAATTATCACAGTCCCCATCAAAGCATAATAAATATTTCAGCCTGAACTGTGGAGAAATCAGTGCAATCACAACATCTAAATCTAAGGTGAAGGTTTATTTGATTTCCTTTCAAGATCAAGTGAAGAGCTGGAGCAGATTCTTTGTGACAGACAATTTGGAATAACCTTATTTAAAAGAAAATCTCTATGATAAAGAGGAGAAGGTGTGAATCTGAATTTGTCACGGAGGGACTTTAGCTCTCGTCTGGAAGCTGCCACAGAATCTGATCCCCTCCAACAGACACCGTCTCCTCTGATTGTCTTCACTCAGCCTCCTGAGCCGTCGGACGACTTCCTCTGAGCTCCACCTGCCCTCTGATCCTCTCATGTCATGCCTGTGTGGATGTGCTGCATCTCAGGGGCTGATTGGAGAAACAAAGAGAATCCTTATTACAGTCTGAGGAAAAATGCATTTCATCATTTCAGTGTGCTGACACCCATGCAGAGGATGTGGTGGGTGGGCAAACATACATACATACAGACAGACAGACAGACAGACCAGGGGACAAGAAGCACACACACACACGCACACACACACACACACACACACACACACACACACACTGATCCCCATACACGCTCATGAAAAGCTTGCTGTTAAAGTGGACAAAGTGCTACTTGTAGCGCCCTGCTGCCCTTTCCCTTCATCACTCCCTGCTTCGTAACATATAAGTCCATCTTAAAAGGGGAGTGAAGGCTGCGCACAGATGGATGCTGGAGAGGTGGTCGCCATAGCGACATATGGGGGATGCAAACTCCGGGGGCCGAGGGGGCAATTACCTGATCAAAGGCCTGCTGCAACACAGGGATACAGAGGTGTGTGCGAGGCCCCACAGCTGGCAGCTCCCTTAGACAATAAGCAGGTGGAGTTATTTATTTATTGGCTGCTGCTGAACCAGAAGATTAGTGAATTCTTTTCTTCCACCAACAAGACTCTCACAGTCATCTCTCTTTTTTAAAGTTAGGAATTTTTCTCTTTTATTTACCTTTAAATAACTCACAGGTTTTCAAAACAGCGTGAATATACTGCTCCAGCTCTTCTTCATTCAAAGCAACACAATGTGACCACTGCATGATATAAATATGTTTACATGTGCTAATATGTAGTAATAATTACCTCCACCACCAAGGAGGTTATGTTTTTGCTGAGGTTTGTCTGTCTTTTTGTTTCCAAAATAACTCTAAAAGTTACAGGCGGATTTTGATGACATTTTCAGGGATTGTCCAGATGGGGATAAGGAACAAATGATTAGATTTTGGAAGTGATCCGGATCACCGTCTGGATCCAGGAATTTTTTGAAGGATTCTTTAACATTGGGAGATAGGACCACATGTGACATTTATGCATATGACTCCACCAAAAATGGTCAAGACACTTTGAAAAAAATACAGCACATGGTCTACAATATATCAAAGATTGATCCGGATAAAGGAATAATTTCAGATAATATGATCCAGAATATGAAAAAATCCATCTTTGAAACTTGCATCATAAAAAAAACAAATGAAGCTAGAAACATGCAACAGACATCTTTAAACAGCCACGACGCTGTGGAGCTAATACTGATATAAATAAACACAAGACTAATACTAGTAATATCTTTGGTGGAAGTCACAATATGAAGGAAATGTTGTGCTTGGTGGAGGTCTGTGCTCTCCCAGTGCTTTTCTAGTTATAGTTGTAATATTAACTAATATTGCAAAGTTTGAGAAAGACAGAAAATTCTGCAAAACAATGAAAGCTGAGAATGGCAATGGTGGCAGTTACTTTTTAATGCCATTGTTGTCTTGTGGTTTTTAGGTTTGCAAAGCTTAGGTACATTGCATTCAGCAGTCACTGTTGTTTCATAAATATTACATAACTTCTGGAAAATGGCAGTAAACAAACAAAAAACAAAAAAACGAACAAATAAAAAGGAAAAAGGAAAAACATTTGTATGTCTATATCCATACATATTCATGTATCTATACACAATATACGTATGTGACATTTCATCTCCACCAAGGAGGTTTTCACCAGTGTAGGTCCAGTAAGTCCAGAATGTAAAATTCAACAGGGTTTATTAATCAGATTTGTCTGATTGTCATGTCAGACACTTGAAAATTGAAAATACATGACTTGCTGACATTAAAGTTTTTCCCTGAGAAAAGTCTGATTTCACTCGAACAGGGTGCAGGACAACACTAAACCCACTAATGCACTGTTTGGATGTGTCCTCGCAGATGCTTGTACATTCTCCAGGTTTGTTCTCGGCGCCTCCTCGGAGACCTCCGCCGAGTGCACTTGGCTGTAAATCAGCCTGCATATTGGAGGAGGTGAAGAGTGTGGATTAAATTTCATCCATACTCTCTTGAACTGTGCAGTCATGTTTTCCCTGCAGGGGCTGCCGGTGGCGTTCGGCTGTCAGAGAAAATTACGTTACGGGTTTTCACAACCTCGTGGGATCCAAAGACAGAATAAAGCCTCCTCGTCTTCTTTTTCTTTCTCTTTTTTGGGGGATTTTTCTTGGAACTGATGTTGAGGAGCCTGGAGGAGAACGACTGAACATCTGCAGACATCAGGAAGCTCTCACTTTAAATAGCTCTGAGATCATTTACATTTATCACCAGTGTAAAGAGTGTTGGGGATCCTGTACGCCCAGTCGAGTTACACTGAAAAAGTAGACCATACAGTTATTTATCAAAGATCCTTCCATTATTATGTGATTGTTGTAGTATTTTCCACATTTTTCTGATGGCACGAGTTTCTGTTTGTAAACTAATGAGATGATCAGAACCTTGATGTAGTCCAAGGGTGTCCAATCCTGGTCCTCGAGGGCCGCTCTCCTGCAGAAGGTTGATAAGGATCTTGATCATTTGAATCAGGTGTGTTGGAAGAGGGACACATCTCGAGGACCAGAGTTGGGCACCACTGGTTTAAACTGTTGTATTGTGACATTCATAACCCCCGCAGGATGAATCAGGAGCAGTGTGTAGGAGTTAGTGGCATCTAGTGGTGAGTTTCCACACTGCAACCCTCGCCTTCCCAGAGTGTGTCACAACTGTAGTCTGGGTTTCAAAAGTGAACCAAGTGCAAAGAAGTGCAATACCCCCGACTGCCACTAGATGCTGTTTTTAAAAAAACTTCAACTGGTGTGTGTCTTAGCTGGGCTGCAGGGGAGGATGTGTGTAAGCGGCACAGGTAACTAATGAACATCTCTGTGATTCAGTAGCGTCCTGGCACTCTGGGCTTGAGGCCAGGCGATGACCACCAGTCACCACTGGATCTGCAGCATCCAGCATCCCTGACTGTGTGGGTCACATGCACACCCAGACAGAGATCACTACTAACAAATTGTATTTCTTCTTGTTGCAAATACATTTAAAATTAACATCCTGGTAATGTCTTTTCAGGTGATTATAAAAAAATAAAAACAGTTATTTAAAAGATCTCCCTCAATGTTACACACTGTTTCTTTAAGAGTTTCAACATAATACTGTGCTTCCTCTTTCTGCCTTTTTGAAAGTGTACCTTGTTTTTCTTTGAAACTTTCTGCGATGGGATCAAGTGAAACATGAATTCCTGATCATGCACGAGTGTCTCTCCTGGAGCTATAAGCAAACAAATGAAGCCTCTGCTGTGAGGTCGTGATGTTTCACTGCGCAGCACAGGGCTCCTCCAACAGTAATGAAGTCACGACTGATTATGTGCACATCTTAATTAAATTGCCAACCTGAGGCCTGAGCAAAGTTTCCCTGCACTTTATTGTGGTGCTTCAGCGCCGTGTAGATTTAAAGCTGAACTTCAGTGGTCACTGTCTGCCTTCAGTAACATACAGAAAAATAATAATTTAGGGGAGGAGTCATGAGCTTGGACTATTTCTGCTGACAATCTGTGTTTTTTTGTTCATTCACACGCTGCTCTCTCCTCTCGCCTCAGTCCTTTCATAAATCTTAAAGCCTGGTCTCCCTGATCCTGACCCTCCTGACCCCGCAGCTGGTGTCACTTCGTTTGGTCATTTTAAGTGAGACATCAAACACAAGGGTTTTGTTTGATGTCTTCTGCAGGTGTTCCCTTTCTTCTCCAGTCGATTTAAGCACAAGGGGCTAAAAGTTGCCTGAACGTCATCACTTGGTCTTTTCACACACTGTGCATAGGCAAGCGTGACGTCACAGGTTGGTCTGTGGATTTTGAAGACAGGGGTTTGGTAAATTAGTTTGGTTCGTTTATATCCAGTGATTTATTAGTGTTTTCAGGTTTTCAGATACCTTTTCTTGTCGACAGTTTCGATGGATCTCTTCCGTCTTCTTCAGGACGTCATCCAGACAGTAACATCAGCTGATAAGGCACATCACCACCCGACATCTGGATGACGTCCTGAAGAAGACGGAAGAGATCCATCGAAACTGTCGACAAGAAAAGGTATTTGAAAACCTGAAAACACTCCTGAAACACACTCCTGAAAACACACAAGAAAAGGTCTCTGAAAACCTGAAAACACTAATAAATCACCGGATATAAATGAACCAAACTAAGTTAGTAAAATTCAAGGCGAAATGAACTTGTTTACATTTACAGGGGTTTGGTATTTGAACGTCACCACGTTGGTTGTTTGGAGCCAGAAGTGACCATATTTGGATATGAAGGGAGGAGTGAGGAGGTGGGTCTTACTCTTGAACTTGAGGACACTGTCTAAAGTGCACGAGAGACAAGGGACCAGAGCTGTCAATCAAACTAACCACTGAACTATAACCATCTTATACAGTCTATGAGTTGGCCCCAGTCCAGTCTTTATTTATCTATATAATCCCTGGTCATTATTAGAGACCTGGTTATGAATTAACTACCGGTGTGGATACTTTAACATTGGTCCTGTCTATCCTGTAGCTTGTCTTTTGTCCTCTTTGTATGAGTCTCTACAGGTCCCTGGGACAGCCTGTTCTTGATCCTTTTATGACCGATCCATCAACTGTCCCAATCTGATGTCCAGCATCTGTTGTGTCTCCTCTCTCTCTCTTTCTGTCCCTCTTTCTTTCCCTGTCCTTTTGTCTCCGTCTGTCCCCCCGTCACCATGGCAGCAGAGCCCCCCCAAGAGCCTGGTCTGCCGGAGGCTACTTCCTGTTACAAGGGAGTTTTTCCTTCCCACAGTTGCCAAGTGCCAACTGCCAAAGTGAGTATTTTGATGTATTGATTGATTGATAAATGGATTGATTGAATGGACATTAATCCCTACAGACAGTAAAATAATTTCACCAGCAATAGTTTAATTTCTAATTGTTAAATAGGCAGTGACCATTTCCCCAACACGAAATTTGTCCATTGTAAAAAAAAATACAAATAAATTTCAGATGTTTGAATCACACCACAGCGTTTCTTCCAAAAGCAAAATGAAAAATTCTTTTGAAAACTGCTTGAAGCTCGGCATCATTTGAAAACAACAAGGTATGTGTCGCTTGGCAGAGCAATTTCCAGGCGTCCTCATTCAGAGTTATTAAAGAAGGATCAATCCGTGACATTTTCCATCTGCCCCTTAAATCCGACTGTCTGGACATGTTGAGACACATATAAGCATTCTGCAGGTGGAAGTTTGTTTTTATTGTTCAAAGCTGACAGCAATCTTCTCGGGATTTTTACTGCACCATTCCACCAATACCATAGATTTACCATTCAGCAATCCCTTGTTATTAGGTGATCCACCTTGGTTAAAGGAAAAGACTCATAACATTTTGTATCGTTCGTGAACTGTTGTTCAGAAACTATGAGACACAGCATATTTAGCCACACAAGAAAATATAAATACAAACAGTGTCATAAACACGGGACTGGACTCTGCTGGAGCCTCTCTCCCAGGTGAGGGGTCATAGCCCAGAGTGCCTCAGTTACAACAGGGACCAGTATTAGCTTGACCGTCCACATCTTCTCTGGCTCTTCTGATATTTGTTGAGCTTGTTCCTTCTTCCTGATGTTATCCTCACTTGGGATCACCACATCTATCGCTACAGTCGTCTTCTGCTGCTTGTCCAATACAGAGTTTGATTGGTTCGCCAACACCAGTTTGTCACTCGCACAGGATTTTAGCTTGGTCCTTGTCAACCACCTTAGGGGGTGTGTCCCATTTTGACCTGGGGACTTCCAAACCATACTCGGTACAAATGTTCCTGTACACAAAACCCCACAATACAAACAGTGTCATGGAAGAAGACAAAGGAAACACCACAAACTTATCTGAGCAGGTCAATGACACAAACTGAATTCAAGTGAAGCAAGTTCCTGTTGTTAACTCCGTATTAACAACACGACGTCACAATGTTCAAATTATTAAATGACTGCTCAGGATGAAGGAAATGTCAGCTCTTCCTCAAAAAAGTGAAAAACATGTCTTACTTTTGGTCCTGGATTTCTGGACTCCCCCTGACTTTCTTCCCTGGTTCAACCCACAGTTACTGTAGAAAGCCTTTGGTTTAATATTTTAAAACCAGGTCACAAACTAATCAAAGAAAAATAAAGCTCAGGTTTGTTCAGACAAGGCATAGACATTGTTAACAGGATTAGTTGCAGATGTTGGCTTTGGGATGGTTTCCTTAATGTCCCCCCTTTACCTTCGCTGTTGGGATTTTAATATTGTATTGGAAAGGAGCTCATCATTCATTGTTGGGTTGGAATATGATGGCACAATGCACCACCACTCAACTCTGTCAGTTTGGTAGTCTGACTTACATACTAGCAGCTGCCTACACCTGCAGCAATGACCAGTTGCTTTCCAAAGATGTTTTTGATGGAAAAGCAATGAATCAGTTGCTCCTCCATCTAGCCCCGCCCCCTTTTCTGCTTCACTGTTATGTGAACTTGAAAATGTAAATTCACTGCAGTCGCAGCAGTTTCTGCAGAAGCAGGAGTCTCTGAACATGATGCAACCTGACTCCTTGGCAATGAGCTCTCTACAAACAAACAACAATCAATAACAACAAATCTTGATCATCTTTCAGGTTCATTACAGAAAACAAAAGTAGAATTTAAAACAGACAGAGAACTTATATCTGGACATTGTGCCATACGCAGGTTAGAGTGAGATTGTTGTCCACGCTGACATGGGGAAAACCATTAGTTGTGTTGGTAACTATATGCTAATGACCATGTTCTCGCTACAGCTATTAACCAACAACATGCATTTATATTGACAGGTTGCATTAGTCCAGTAGAAAAGTGTAAAACCCTCTGTCCCTCATCTGTGATTCACATCTGTGTAAGACAACACCAGTGTTCCCTTTTGCATTTTCATGTTTTCTCTTCTTTGATGATGATGATTGGTGCTCTCAACCATGAAGTGACCATATTTGGATATGAAGGGAGGACTGAGGAGGTGGGTCTGACCCTTGAACTTGAGAGCACTGCCCCATGTGAATGAGACTTCAATTGCTAATGACATCAGAAATACTTGTTGAAACACTGTATTGACTATTGATTGAAAATGACCACTTGGAGAATAGTTTTTTGGAGCCAGCCTCGAGTGGTCATTAGTGGTATTGCATGTTTTTGGATTGGCCCAGTTGCTTTGTTCATTTTTATATAGACTCTTTTATTGGCATCAACAACCACTTATTCCTCTTCATCTCTGTCTTTTCTGTCTATCTCTATTTTTTCCTGTGTTATGGAGGTTAGCCACACAAACATTACAATAGCTTCACTAAAGCCTTGGTCACAACAAACTTATGAACCCGTAGACTGCCTGAAACTGCTCTATGGGTATGGAGAATGTTTTTGCAAGACGGCTTTATGGCGCCAGCAGGTATGCATTTTTTTTCTTCATGGTCGCGGGAATAAAACTATTGGAGAAAGATGCACGGTGCCTACAAGGAGGACGCACAGCGAGAGAAAGTTTCCTGCATGTGTGGAGTACAGTGGATGCACTCATGATGCATGAAGTAACAAACACGTGGATCAAGTGTGGCGCCCGTGCTGCACGTCTTCAGCACTACAACTACGAAGCATGCATGGACATCTCAATATCACTCTTGCAACTTTTTTTTACCTCTACCACCTCCATGATTCCCACAGACCTGGTTTGTCTGTTCTGGGCTACTGTAGAAACAGTGGCCGCCATGAAGGAGGACCTGCATCCTTAATGTTTTTCAGATTCAAAGGAAACAGCCACAATAGCTGTATAAAACGCTTTTAATTTTTGCTATTAGATCCCCCAGCATATGACACACAGATACTTTAAAAATAGAGTTTTATGAGTAAACTTCATCAGAGGTTTAAAAGATACAAGTTAGCAAATCTTTTTCACTGATCCATCACTTCAAAAACAGTTTGTATTGTTCCTGTGAGTAACTGTAGCAGAGCCCATTGTTTCCTCACATGGGAGGCATTTCCTGAGCAGTATTTTTTCATGGCAGGGTTCCTCCTCCCTGTTTCACACCAGTCTCAGTGTTTCCTCTGAGGCTGATACTCTCTCCCTCACTTACACTCCTTAATTACGGCTCTGAAGTTTCGCTGCTGGTAAAAGAAACATCACAATTTCCGAGCTGAATTTTAAACTCTCTTCGACACATTAAAACATCGCACAACAATGAGCTAACGTAATTAGCGCAGGTGCAGCTCCTGAATAATTTACTCTTTGGTGTCTAAATGAAGTTTGTCATTTCTAAGGTAATCTTAGTGGTTCACCTTGGCCTTAACAAGCTGCTAAGACAAATCGTCCTTCAATATTTAACCATGTTTTCCCAACCGGCCTCTCATTTATAATTCAGCAATACTTTGTGAATTCATGAGGGAAGCTGTTTTACTTGATGGCTTTTGCTTTTTGCTCGCTGGGGTGAAAACAGAAACCTTGCGTGACATGCCTCTTTAGTCTTCCCTGTATCTGAGTCTGCCAGTGAGGCCGCTGTCTCCATACTAAAAGCCAGTTAATTCAATCTGTGCCGGTACTGCCGCATTGTCTGTTAATTGGTTGTAAGTTGAGCAGAAAGACATTTGTAACAATATACGGGAGAGGCAATCAAATAAAACAAGGGGACGTCCAACGAGGATGAATGTGGATGTGTTTGTGCTCCAGATGTGATTAATATTAATTGGAGGTTCAAATATTACTTATTCTGTTTGAGGATGCTCAGAGAGGCTTCATGAAGCAGCTGTTGCATTTTTTAATGCAACTTCTACAGGTGGATGTTTTAACATGTTGAGACATGTTGCAGAGAAGTGATTTGTGATTTATCCATTGTTAAACAATTTACATCAGACATCAGACATTTTGTATATGAGAAATGGTCACTGTGATCTCACCTCTTGGTTTCACATTTTGAAGCCATGAATTTGGTATTTGAGCATCATCATGTTGGTTGTTTGGAGCCAGAAGTGACCATATTTGGATATGGAGGGAGGAGTGAGGAGGCGGGTCTGACCTTTGAACCTGGGATCAATCACTGAAGACCAGACCTGTCAATCAAATTAACCACATCCCTTAGTTTCCCTCTTTGAAGCTTAATGATGAAATGATTTTCAGTTTGACCACCGCTGTGAAGAACAGTTGACTTGAGCTAATGACATCCGAATGACTAGTGGAAAAAAAATGTATTGACGGACTATTTCATGATTGAAAATGAGGATTTTTGGGTTTTTAGAGCCAACATCTGGTGGCCATCAGTGGTATTGCACTTTCTTGTAGTTACATCCATCTTTTATACACAGTTCATGGGTGAAACAAATGCACAAAAGTACACTTTATACTGTAAAGTCTGATATAAATTGTTTTCTCTCCAGTGTTTATAAGAAAAGGCGGAAAAAATACCAAGTTAAACTTTGTCTATTAAACATGAACAAATAAAACAACAAAAGTTCAATATCATTTCTCCTGAACTTCATGTCTTCTTCTGTCTTTGACTGTGGATGATGAGGAAATCTGTTGGTGTAAATATTGTCTGGTATCAGCTGATCCTGGTTCCAGGTGCCTCGTGTTGATTACACTGTGTCCTTGTTCCTGTTGTTTGTAAAAAGAGGTTTGTGTGGATCTGACCTAACTGATAGATGGCAGTCTGCTGGATCATCAATCTGACCCTCATTCCCCAATAATGTCTGTTTGTCCCATGAGGCCTTGGCTCACAGTGCAGATTCTTGGTAATTGCATCTGTTCCCTTCTCATTTTCCAATCTCTGTTATCGCAGTGAGAGGAAATGGTCATTGCTTGCACTGCCCTCAGGGTCACCTCTGCATGATATCAAAACAAGAGTTTATTTATTTCCACAATTAAGCACTTTATTCATCAGCTGCAGTGGGATCACTGGGAGGTAGCTGGGGTTGTGACAACTCATTTCCAATTTTCACTTTTTAAAAGTATCATTATGCTGTTTGAGTTGTAGGAAAAGCTTTTAATGTGAAACAACTCTGCAGGAACAGTAGATTAGAAATAATGTTTATCTCTGAAAGAAAAAAGACATGAGGTGTTAAATCACTGCTGTTAGCTTGTTGCAAAGTAACATGAATATTAACACATTTTAAAAATTTAAATTCTCCTCAATTTTTCTACTCACAAAAACAAATTGCTGGGTTTTTCATTTAGTTTGGTGTATCTGGAGTTGACTTCTTTGATTTATTTCTTTGCTTTCTTGACAATTAAGAGGAAATATGAGACAAATTTATGAGAATGCTGCTGCATTATTGTAATTCTGACCCGGTCCATCCTTTTATGGCCATAAAACACTATCTTCTATTGGCTCAAAATTGTCTCACTGTGGCTTCAACAGTCACCAGATCTGTATCCACTAGAACACTGGTCCCCACCCACTGGGCCGGGGCTCGGTACCAGTCCATGAGATATTTGTTACTGGGCTGCACAGAAAGAATAAATAATTTCTATAATTTCTGTTGTATTGATGACTGATTGATGAGTCTGGAAGACTTTTATTTTGAAAAACGACGTATCACGTATAACATATCACACACATTACCCAAAAAATAAGCCTGCAAACTCGCAAAAATGAGCAAAAAACAAACGTCTTTGGAGAGCAAAGGGGAAAAGGCCAACTTAACATTTGTTTTTATGCTGTCGTGTTATTTTATTTTTGCTGTCTTTATCTGCCACACCTTGAAGGCTGGTCTGTGAAAATAATACCTACGTTAAACTGGTCCCCCTGCACTAGAACACCAAAACAATATGGCAGACTGAGAGATCTGCAGCAACATGCACAGATTATGAATTAGCAAAAAGTACGTGTTGAATCATGTCAACACTGAGCTGAAGTTTCCAGGATGGCGATGGCTGTTTGAGAGCAAAGGCAGACCTGACCTAGTGAGTGAACCAAAACAACATCCCAGGTGTTTCGATCCAAATTGCATATTTTCTTGCATAGCTTCGATTCTTTTTTAAGAATAGTAGATGTATCAATTCAGTGACAAAGTTCAGTCCAGTTTTTGAAGTTTGCTGAACTTCAAATATCTTTTCACACAAACAGTATCTGAGCAAACGTCATCAGAAGAACGTGTACTTGTTACAATCAACTCAGAGAGACGAGTGTTCAAACAGAATGACTGTTGATTGGCTGGACAAGCTGGAGAGCCTGGAGGGCCTGAAAGCTCCGATCCGAGAGTAGACCTCCACGTCCGAGCAGGCCCCCCACGACAGGTGAGGACTGGGAGGGGTGGTGTGGATCACAGGCAGAGGGAGAGGGAGGGACAGGACAGGAGGTGTTGGAAGCAGAGAGGGTGGAGGGTGGAGAGGTGGAGGTGGTAGGACAGGCGGTGGGGGGAGTGGCAGTGCAGGGGGAGGGGCCACTGGTGGCGGTGGCAGGGTGGTGATGACTGTGGGCGTCACTGTGGACCCGTTTTGGTCCGGCGGAGTGGCTTCAGGGACAGTCCCGTTCTTGGTTTGCAGGTCCTGATGGGGTGTGGGGTGTTTGAGCGTGTAGCAGGCGGTGTGGTAGAAACTGTAGTACTCCAAAGCATGCCTCGCCCTGGCCACCCTCAGCCTGCACAACACAACAACAAGTAAATGTGGCACAAGTGGTTAAACATGTTGGGTGAGATGCAGCGAGTCAACTCTTTCCAAAGCTGAGTAGTAGCGACATGTTGACTAGTTAGAGAGTAATTGTAAAAGATGGACATAGCCACTGGGTCTCAAAAGTGAAGCCGATGTGGGACCAAAAAGTGCAATACCACCGATGGACACTAGATGCTGGCTCCAAAAAGCTCCCAATCAAAGTTGAGTTCAATTCAAATATCCTCATTTTCAATCATGAAATACTCAGTCAATGCATTTTGTCCACAAGCTATTCTGATGCTATTAGCTAAAGTTGGGGGTGTGGTTATTTTGATTGACATGTCCGGTCTCCAGTGAGCTACAAGTCATTTGGAGACTCATTCACCAGAGAACTACTCAACTCCTCAAGTTCAAAGGTTCAGACCCGCCTCCTCACTCCTCCCTTTATATCCAAATATGGTCACTCCTGGCAACAAAAACACCAACATGATCATGTTCAAATGCCAAACTCCTTATTTTATAACAGCAGTCCACACACTGTTTGGTGACAACACAGTGACTATGTCCATCTCTTAGATACAGTTTATGATTGGACTGCTATCGTGAGAAAGATCACCCCCTTTATAGGCTAATAGCCATATAATGCACAACACTAATTAAGCAAACAGCTCCTCAAACTATGTGATTCTGTTTGTAACATTAGCTTCTGATGCCACTTCACCACTTGTAACTATGTAACTGTGTTGAAGTTCATCCAATAATTTGAACAACTAACCATCTGACCGTCAGCCACACGTTACAATAATGAATCAATCACTTTCTGTCTTCATAGCATCTGTAAATCCTCCTCTGGTGGAGCAGCTTCAACAGAGAAGTTTCAATAAAAACACATCCTCATAAAACAACTATTAAGCTAGAGCATCTTCCATTTTGGACATTTACACCGTGATAATGTTAAAGTTAATAAATGCCATATTGAATTCTCAGTGCAGCTTATTAGCATTTGCTAATTAGCACCAAACAAACAGTACAGCTGAGGATGCACTTTGTCCATTAGTGTAATTGTCCAACACCTTGGTAATATCAAAGTGGGCTAAAGAACGTTTGCATAAATGTGTGATTTCAGTCTGGGACGGACAGGTAGACCCTCCAGTTGCTAACGGTGACATCCCAAGATGCACCCTGTTAATGAGCATTGTTAGCGATGACTAAGCACGGACCCCATGTTTTCCACTATAACATGCTGTCATGTTTGTGTGTCCCATCCCTCGTGTACACACCTGTGTCTCAGCTGTAAGAGTCTGTACAGCAGCAGCAGGATCACAGCTCCTGCCAGAGTCACCAGAAGCACCACCACCCTCATATCAATACTCCAGCAGGGTTTCCCACCAGGTCCTGGTGAGCTGCAGCTCCTGGGGGGCTGTGGTGTCTGCGGCTGCAGGGGTTCATCCATCCTCTGCTTTGGATTGATGATGGCCCGGACCAGGACGGGCTGGATGGTGTCCAGCAGTATGACAGACTTAGTCTGGGGAGGGATCTGGAGAGAGGTGCTGCTAGTGATCTGAGGACCAAACTGCATTGCTGCCCGGTCTGATCCAGTGAGCGGTGGAGTCTTGTTTGATGTACATCACTTCTCCATTGTGTCCCACAGCAGATTTCAGCAGCTCTGTCAGGAAAAAAACTTTCTTTCAGTGTCCCATCAAAAACTATTATCGACTTATAGCGCAACTGAAAATCCTCTAGCAGTTTAACTCCGCCCCTTCCTGCCATGATGATGAGGAAGTGTAATCCAGGGCGTGTCAGTACCTGGTGACATCACTGTGGTCACAGGTGCAGAACAAAACAAGGTTTAAAACTTTCAACCACAGCAGACAGTAAAACTGTGTTCACTTATTTTTATTCTGTCATAAATTGTAAATAAATTGTTAATATTATATTATAATAAATTATAATACTTTCAACCGTTTCATTCTCTCTCTCTCTCTTAACCAACCATAACTAATAGATTGTATTTTGAATGTAATAGCAAGCTGCAGGTAGTTCAGATATTGTTTCAATAATAGTCCCCAAGACTCAAACATTGATAGTTAAATGACTACTTCTTTTTCTATCAGTGTGCACTTAGAAATAATAAAGTGTTAATTAAGACTGAATGTAAAATGAGTTCAAATGAACACACTTTAACAGAATAATTTACTTCTTGAGTCCATCTGACAGACCTGTGGAGCAACATCAGATGAAACCGGCAGTTAGTTTTTTTAACTAGTAGTAGGCCTTGTGAACAGAGCTCTTAGATTATTGTGTTATCACTAATCTAAGAGGATATTCACATGTTGTAACAGAAATGTAGTCAAAGTAAGTAATCGATTTGCAGGAATCAAAACAAATAAAATCAAAGTCTTCATAAAGAAAACTTTCAAACTGCAACTCTGTCATCAAACTTCACAAAAAATTTCAAACTTACATTATTGAATTGTGACAGCATCGCAGGTAAGGTCATGAGAAAAACAAATGCACAACACAACAAGATGTCTGGTGAAGATCTGTGCAGCTTTTCAGGACTGAATCCAGAGTCCTGAGCACAACAGGGGAAGAAGCCAGTGGAAACAGCAGGAAACAGTCCACTTCCCTAACACACCACAATGTGATTGGAGAGCACTTCCTATCACCATGGTTACAGGAAACTGGTCAAGGATGTCTTGGTTTTTTTTGAGGACTTGCGAGTCTGAACAATACACACAGATGTGAGCACACGGACCCCAACTCAGAATAATGGATGACACAGGGTCTGCTGAGGAGAGGCAACACTTATTATTCCTCAAGTATTTTGGATAAACTCTAATTCATGCTTTAAATATCACCGCACATCATCCACCCACAGAGGACAAAAAAAGCAAATTAGGCCTGTTATTACATGATGCGGTAAAAAAAGGCCCCGTGTTAAAAGGGTTTCCAAAGCTTCTTTAATAAATAAGAGAATAAAAACATCAAATAGTAGGGGAACAACATACGCACCTGACCTTTAAATCTGAGTTAACAAAAAAAAAGAACAAAGTGAACAAAAGCAGTTTCAAAGCGAAAAGAAAAAGTGCTGTTGCAGTGACGTTAAAGCAACCCACATTAGTCCCGGCCGTGCCAGCGCGGGTCAACAGATGCAGAGAGATGGTGGCCGCCGTGAAAAGGCTGGCCGCTATCTGATTGAGCCGGTATTCAGGGGACGAATAAATGACACACAGGCACAGAAAGAGGCCCGCTCCAATGCTAGTCCAGCTCTCATTTATCTGTTTAATAAGTTTTGATGTGGGGCCAAGCCGAAAGGGAGAAACTCTTAGCTCTCACTCAATATCCCTGCCTGGCACCCTCGCAATCCTCTGATATTGAAGAAGGGAGTAATATTAAAAGATCCGTTATCAGAGGCCCCAATTGTAGTTCAGGAGGGAGGTGATCCGCCCAGACAACCTGCCAGAAACAGGACTCCAAAGCTGCGCTGTTTCTTAAAAAACACAAAGACGATAACAGATATACGTGTCTGCATCCTGATATCTTCACTTTTCTTAATGTCTCTTTAATGTTTGGTTGTGTCGGAGGTGTACAACTGGATGAACAGGTGTTGCTCGGGGTTGAATCACCAGCACAAATGGTTCCCTTACAAAATAAAATCCCACAGGGTTGGATCATCAAGCTCTAAAATGATCTCTACAAAAAAAAAACTACAAAGAAAAAAAAATAGTTTGTGACTCTGTTCTTCACTCTAATGTTTCTTTTTTAAAACGGTGTGTTTTTAAAGGTCCAAACACCAGCTGGAAACTTTATTTGTATTAACACTGAAACAGGTAAAGCAACTCAAGTATAGGCTATGATGAAGTGGACAGGTATGGTGATGATGATGATGGCAGTACCCCTGAGGAGGACAAGGTTGATGAAGGTGAGGATGGAGACAAGGTTGGTGGTAATCATGACACTGTTACTAACAATTACAGTGAGCATCATTGTCATCCTCATGATTATAACAGTGATAATGATGACAGTAAAGGTAATGACAAGACTGGCAATGATGATGATTAGTGATGTAATGAGAACAATGTTTATGGCGATGACAACAATGACAAGACAACAGTGATGATGATGATGATGGTGAAAATTATGATGGGTAATGTGATGATAATGTATGGTAAATGGTAAATGGAGTACATTTATATAGCGCTTTCATGACCTTAGCTAGGTCCCAAAGCACTTTACAAGAAAACTCATTCACACATTCACACATTCACTCACACACCAATGGCTACCTAGCTGCCATGCAAGGCGCTAACCACCATTGGCAGCAACTTAGGGTTCAGTGTCTTGCCCAAGGACACTTCGACATGTGGACAGGAGGTCCACGTGTATCAACAATGTGAATACTGTGAAGATGTTAAAGTGATACTGATGACATAATGATGATATTGGGCCTCACTGACTAATTAATGTTGGACTAACTCTTCAATTCACAATAAGAGGACGTGTGTCAGCCTTGGGGAAGTTTGTTTGTGTCTCTGTGCAACATATAGATGAAACAATGGGGAGTGAAATGGAGAAAGAACCAGCAGGATTCAGCAAAACACCACCTGTGTGTCTAAGAGAAGAAGAAGAAGAAGAAGAAGAAGAAGGAAGCAGTAGCTACAAACTAAAAACAGTCAAATGTTGAAAACAGTGAATAGATCTTGTTGAATATCTACACACATGCAGGATGATAATAAACAATCTGAGACCAATTAATGAAAATCAGATGTGGATTATACCTTGGCGAAGGTTGATGGTCTTAAGCTAAAACTCCTGTGAACTAAAACACCAAAGAATGAAAACTAAACAAACAAAAAAAAGATTTCTACCATGACATGTAAGGAAAATTGATTGACAGTTGAAGCAGACGATGATGAGGATGACCATCGTGGTCCTGATGAAGCCGGGGCAATAATGTTGTTGATAATGAGGAAGATGAAGATGGTGATGGTGCGTTACAGCTGATGGCGCTGGCACCTGCAGCGGCGTAATGAAGACACTGCGTGGTGAATGCAGTGGAGAGAATCCTCCAGTTAATGATCCCAGATATGTAAATCTATTCATGAGCTCTTAATGTGAAGAGCTAATGTGGCCGTTTTCATCTGAGTGCAGCCGCCTGCTCTGACAGGCTGACGGAGCCGGCCGACCGCTGAAGTAGGAGTTCGGTGATTGGAGTTTTGTTTTTTTTTTTTCTGGGTGTATGACTAAAGACTACCGGGGAGCTGTTAAGTGCTCTTTGACTGGCCACTGTGAACCCACACTGTTAAATACAAGAATGTTAATCTCATCCTGCTCATTGCTGCCGCTTTCAAAAGTCTTTAAGTATGATGCGGCGTGGAGGAGTCTGTCTTCATACAGTCACATAATGAACTGTCAGGCTTCAAAATGTAAATGGGACATTATTCATCTGTTGGAATTTTCTACTGTGGTGATGTTAACAGATATTGTGGTTTTGAGTGTCTGTGTTTCAGATAGTAGACACTAAAAGCTGTTAAATGGCTCATTTTAAAAGACGACGCATCAATTTCATCTGCAGATGGGCTCCAAAAAATATCTAATTAAGTTGTTCAGGTTATGAACTGAAATGACGGGTCCACATTAAATATAATTTCCCCTGTAGCGTGTAAAACTACCAATGTGTTTTAATGTAAAGGCAATGGTGGCTAACTGATGCTATAGACTGAACACTGTTGCCCTCTAGTGGTGAAATATCAACACTGTCACGCATGATAACATAAAGAGGCTCCGATACCGAGTCATGTAAAGGACCATTTACCATTTACCTGAGTTTTACAGGCTTGTAAGAGCTCGATATGTAACAATGACCTGAATTGCTATTAAAAATAATTGTAATAAACCCCAAAATGTAATAAATGGTGGATAATGTAACAAAAGTGCTGAGCCCAAAATGTAATAAAACACAAAATGTAACAACGGGTCGATAAAGTATGAAGATGCTGAGCCCAAAAAGTAAAAACTTTGCCCAAAATGTAACAATTTCTTACATTTTGGGTCCGTTATTACATTTCGAGTTTTATTACATACTTTTTATTACACTTCAGGCTCAACACTTTGTTACATTATCAACCAGTTATTACATTTCAGGTTTTATTACATTGTTTTAATAACAATTGTTACATTTTGGGCTCTAACACTTGTCAGATGCATGTGGTGCATCACCGTCCTGAATCTGCAATTAAATGTCTATGAAGAACCAATCAGATAATTCAGAGTCTTCATCTCTCACAACCTTCACAATGGGGAACTCCAATTCATACCTAGAACCTCAGGAGAGGATTTTTCTTGTAAAGATTCAGTTTAAAGCTACAGTGCACATGTTTTGTCTCCCTCTTCTGGCAGTAACAATAACTACACAAACATTGTTGATGTGTGTGTTTGTATGTGTTCCAGTCAGAGTCAGCTTTGGGGTTTTTGTGTAATCATGGAGACACAACAGTCACCGATTTACTTAAAGTTTTTTTTTTTTTTCATCTTGAGCATCAAAAACTTTGATGTTCCCGTTTGCTGTAGCCTACTCATGCAGACTAATCATTGCTCGATGTAAAACTCATTTCTACCAGTGCACCCCTGCAAGGAAAGTGGCCACTGACATCAGATTTAAAACTAAACTTCAAACTAACAGAGATTTACCTGAGACTGACGAGATGTAGACAAATCTACAAGTGAGATACATTAACTCCAAGTTTTTCTAAAACTTTCTATGTCACTTTGAAAGTGCCATAAGTTTGAGTTGAAAGTTATTAAACAGATTAATTGAAATATTTTACATAAACATACACTCAGTTCATGCAAGCATGCGGTTTAATTCAATGTCAAACTCTGAGTGGCACAATTATTACATTTGTCCAGTCAACCTTAACAGAGTAGTACGTCTTTACTGGTCACTGAACATTATTTATGTAAATTCAACACAACCCCTGAAATCTCATTCACCCCGTAAGAAGAAGCATCAGGTACAGAGCACAGAGGTCGGATCGTCAGTAATACTGTGGACAGTTCATTGAAGTGTTTGTAGAAGGAAATTAGAAACTGCTTTGGTAACATTCACATCAGGAAATTGAAGCCATTGCTCAGCTCAGGAGCAAAATGACCATCAGGACTGCACATTAGTGTTTAACACAAAACAGGCTGATAAAGAAACTCCTGATTTCTGGAGACAGATTCATAATTCAGGGTTAAATAAATTAAACTTGACTTGTGACTTTTTAAGATAAGATAAAATAAGATATTACTCATTATTCATCAAACAATGGAGAAATTCACAAACCATTATAATTTCATTACATTGTAATTTTTTTTAAAAGCTACATAAAGATGACCTGATTTATTAACAACTAAAAAGTTGAAAGAACAAAGAGAATAAACTTGAGCATAAGTTAAAAAACTAATTTTGAAGTAACAGGTAGATGGATGAATTATTGCACTCAAATATGCTCAAGTTGCTACATAGGTTTCCTGAAGGTACGTTTGTTGAAGTCAATAACGTAATAACAGCTGATAACATAATAAATTTGCCCTTTTTGAAATGTAATAGGCCAATAACGTAATAAAAGTCCTGAACCGATAATGTAATAACTGTTGGCCAATAAAGTAATGATTTATTACATTATTGCTTCAGTTATTACATTTGCAAAGTTTTTTTCTTTTACCAGGCCAATAACGTAATAAATTATTACGTTATTATTAAGTTATCAGTTCAGGACTTTTATTACATTAGTGGCCAGTTATTACATTATTGACCTATTACATTTCAAAAAAGACAAATTTATTACGTTATCGGCTGTTATTACATTATTGGCTTCAACACACGTTTTACACACAGACTGTACATACCAATGGACGAAGCAACCGGCTTTCAAAAGAGAAGTCAGTGCAAAAAATCCAAATAAGTGCAATACCACTGGTGGCCACTAGATGCTGGTGCCAAAAAACTTACACTGTATTCAGACTGGGGGTCTCATGAATTTTTGGGTCACGTGATGAGTACTCACGGACGTGTACTGGCGATTTGACCACTGATGAGTAACAGCCAATAGGAGCACTCGTGGTAACCAAGGTGACCACTACTTCCACCGGCAACAATGAAGGAGATCACCAACACTGCTGCTTTTACTTGTCGTTGAAGTGACAGAAACAGAGAACAGCAGCTCTGCTTCTTGGTACAGAGTGTAGTTCTGGACGGACACAGACGGTGACAGTGAGCTCGTCCTCCATTGCTGTTCGGTGACGGTGACACCACGTGACGTGAATTTGTCACTCACAACGTCTACTCGCTCCTTCCTGTTCATGTAAAATCCAATCCTGTCACACGACACATTCACCTCACCCCATCTGAACAGGCTGCAACAAAGCAATACTTCGTAGTGAGGTCCAATTATCTACAAGTGCTATGGAGGCTCATTGACTCGCCTGTTCTCCAGAATGGTAAACTATTCAGTAAAGGATGATACAAAGTGTCAAAGGAAACAGACGTGAGCTCATCAGCTGTAAAATATAGATAAAGGCTGCATGTCAGATGATCAAAGGGAGAGTTTCTTCATGCCTCTGACTGTTGTAGAACATGTTATCTACAAACATCATGTGCTGTTTATTGGGACTGTGTGTTTGTAGTGAACTAAACCTTTAATACTGATGAAACACAGCCTCACAGAGCCTGAGGGGTCTTTCTAAGGAGTTAACCTGCTGAACTCAAGCCTCTGACCAGCAACCAAATTTATCTTTGTAGACCTCCAAACACATCTCTTATTGTTTATTTTAGTTAGTTTAACTTGTAAACATCAGGCCTCTTACTTAAAGTTTTACTTAACCCTTTAACTCCCAGCATGTCGTCGGTGACAGGTCTGCACATGCGTCTTTGGATTACCGTAATGATGCCACAGTTTGTGCAATCAGAAAAATTCCAATGGTTTCTGAGAGCTGAGATGTTGAGAGTATGATGTCATTACGGTAATTTCACAAGCACCTCTCTCAGAAGTCGGCAAAACAGCTGATTTATACTACATGTTGTAAGAGTGTAATCACAGTGACGATGAAACAAGAATTGCAGAAAATCACAAAAACGGATTTTGATTTTAGAGTTTCAGTGAACGAAAACACTGCAACTGCACATGAAGGTTACATTTGAATTTGAAATCAAAACAAGCATAAAAAGTCCAGGTGGAAACTTGAAGACTCAGGTGTCAAAAGGTTAAAATAATAAGTTTCCCACTGAGGATTTACTCGACTCAATGAAACTCTTACAGTCAGGACTAGTACCTCATAAGCTCGATATCTTGCTCCTGGACATCTTGGCACTGACTGACTGCGAGGAACTGAACTCATGACCTGTGTAATGTGTCACAGTCAGGACCACTCATCAGACATCAGAAGAAGAGCACTAATTGTTTAATCGGCATGCAAAGTGTTCTTGTTAACGCCTTACCGCCTCCTCAGCCCTCACACTGCTTCTCACTCCACATCTGTCAGTCAGTCTGCGTCCTGGTGGCTATCTGCGCTCCCACATGTGTGTTCGCGGCCTCGGGCCTCGCGCTGTCAGATCAGCTTTCCACGGCAGACAGCACAAGGTCATCAGACAAAGACCCTCGGCCGGGGCTGCCCCGAGGTCGCTCAGCTGTCCACATTCATTTTTTTCAGTCAGCCGTCGTCCTGCGCTCAGCAGCCATCAGGGTGGCACCGCTCTGTAGCCGAGCTGAGCTAATATGCTCACAGCTTTCATTGCAAATCCACCAATTGTGTCATCGAGTCGGTTGAAGTTTGAAAACACGTCATTGATTGTTTTTTTCCAAAGATATGTAGCTAATGTGGCAGCGAGTGCGAGGCAGGGTACACCCCGGACAGATCACCAGTCTATCATGAGACTTTACTTTATTTAAAAAGGGAAATAGCTGAAGAGTCTATTTGTGATCAGTGACCCTCTCCCCTCATCAGTGGACACAGGCTGAAAGTGAACAGTCTTAACAGAGGGTAGAGGACAAATTGCGAGCAGTATTGGACTCTTTAAGGCAATCATCGGACGCTTAGTTGGAAATTAGTGTTGCTGTTTAATGTGTTTTCCTGACCAGAGAAAAACACTGGAGAGCACTAACAGGCTTCACCTTTCAAACCCTTCAACACACACACACACACACAACACAAACAGTCTGAAGAAGCTGCACTGGTCAGTACACCCTGACAGAAGACATAAAATGTGCAGAAAAGTAGCAGGTGGCTGGTGATAGCAAAGCAAAACAAAGCAGAATTTATTGTCATTAAATATGTATTGGCTGTCACCTGACTAGTGTTTGCTGCAGGCCTCACATTATTGAAGTTTGAGGTACAGTGACGGGCTACTCTCAGCTAACTGTGTGACACACACGACTAACCCCATGAATATATATAGTGTGTATTAATATATATTTATCACTAATGCTATAAATACATATTAATATATAGTTATAGTATTAGTAATATGTGTCACACAGTTGGAAATGCTTTTCTGTGAATATTGTTCAACGAGCTTGTATTATCCCTCAGCAGCTGCAAGACTTTTGTGAGTAGATATCTAATATGTAGTCACAATCTTAACATTGTGACCCTATATTTACTTGTGGGATCTTATGAAAGCACAATTACTTGCTTGCAGCTCAGTGACATCAAACAGCCTCAAGAGTATGAACTGTGTCCTCACTGACCACTTCTGAGATATAGCAAAGATGTATCTCTGAAGTGCAGTACTTCCTGTTGGAAATGTTTTTCCAAGATCTTCCTCTGACTGCTCCACAAAGGACTGTGTGGTAAGATTATAGATGTAGTTGTTTGCTATTAGTCAACAACTCAAATGTATGAAGGAAAGTACACTTTACCTCTGTGAATGAATCCAACGATCAAGCTGATGTCATTGAAATGAGCTGCTGTGGAAGTTGGAACCTCTTCATTTGGTTGAAAACTGAAAGTAGATGCACTTAAATGTCACAAATCTTGTTTTGGTTGTCAGTGTATTTGGAGGATTCCTGCAGCTTTTTTTTTGTTTGGTTTCCACCTTCTGCACCTTCAGTTTTCATGCCTTTTAAAGCGGACATTCGTGTCAGACTTGGTTTGTGGTGAATGTGAAGATGAGGTGTAGGTTCAAAGGCTCTCATTAGTCTTAAACCAAATGTTTAACAAATGCTTGACACTCATCAAGCGACAGTTCATTCGACTTCCAAATTTCCAGGCTGATTTCAATATTTATATCTCTGACGTCAAGGTGCCTTTCATGAAGAGGACTGTCACTTTCAGTCTTAATGTTTCTGAGCAGGTAGAGTTCATTCATGGCCCAGGAAACAGGGAATATGTAAAAAAAAAAAAAAGAACTCAAAGGAAACTAAAACTAAAAAAAAAAATCACAAACTATATGCTAAAAGTCACATTAAATTTAACATAGACAATACTTCTTAAAAGTGGCAGGATAAATGGAAAGCTGTGTCTGCTGCTGAAGATTTTTGTAGTGGAAAGCTCCATGAGTTTAGATTTGAAAGATGTAAAAAGAGCAGTGATCATTAACCCGAACCCAATTTTGTCAACACTACCATATTTTCCGGACTATTGAGAGCACCTGTCTATAAGCCGCTATTGAATTTATTCTAACAGTTTCATGTGGTCCACTCTGACCGGGTCTGATGAGACGAGGATAAATGTATCGGCGGCACGGAGCTTGCTAGCTTGTAAAAAACCAACGAGCTTCGTGCCGCCGATACCTGAGAAACACCGGTGTTTAAGTTCAAAACGTCGGAAAAAAGTAGCAGCTTATAGTCCGGAAAATACGGTAAATTTAACATTTAAGTTGTTTTCTGCGTCATGTCACTAGGAATTCACTGTAACCCGGCAAATACAAATGAACACAGAGTTCGTAACTGCTGAAGTAAATGGACTGTAAATAAACTGCATGTATACGGCGCCTTTTTGTCTTAGCTCAGGTCTATGTAGGACTTTACAAGTTTTCTTTGCCTCAGATTTTATCGATTCACACACTGATAAAAACAGTTACTCTGCAGGGCGCTAGCTAACATCAGGAGCAACTTAGGATTCAGTATTTTGCTCTATGACACTTCAACATGTGGACGGGAGGAGCCGGGGATCATACTGAAGTTCTTGAAATGAAAGTTTATTTATATGACAATATTTAAGACAAAAAACAGATTTTCTCTGAGATTCTAGATTCATTGATTTAGAGAAAATCCTGAATTGGTTCATTCTTTCTTTCTTCACAGTGGCCTATTTGAAATTACAGAAATATCAAACAAGAAAAATGTCTTTTAATTGTGATCACGAGACATTGTTTATAGGCCATGTTGTTATACAGCATCATCTACAAGGGTGAGGTGTCCACCTATGAGAAAAACAGTATCTTCTCACTCCCAGACAGATGTGTGGATCTCATTGAAACAAATACAAAGTTGATCAGTTGTCATAGTCTCACAAAACACTTGAGGCACCTTGTTTCTGTGTCCATCTGCTCAGAGGCTGTTTGCTCTTGCCCTGATTTCAGCTGAGCTGCAGGTGTAAAGCGTGGCGGATCATTTCGGTCAGAGCTTTTGGATTTGTCAGTACACCACAAGCCTGTTACACTACCGACAACAAAGGTATTTTAGCAATTCAAATCTTCCAACAGGTCCAAATTAGAAAAAGATTAGAAGCACAGATGGCCGACTGTGGATGTACATATACACCAACACCAGGAAACGCAGAGAGAATTAACATATCACCTCACCACATACTACTGCCGAGTGAAGACATGCAGTCTAATCCCTTTAACAGCATCTCTCCTGTTTGCTGAGAAGAGACGAGGAAGCTTTTGTCTCACTGAGGGCAACAGGAGGACACACGAGGAAACTGTCCAAAAGCAGAGTGATTATGTCTGAAAGCAAAGTGAATCAATTTCTCTGAATGCGTCGTAGGTGTTCAGATTATATGTGCATTTCCTTTACCACCACCTCCCCTGGTTTTTTACAGGGTTAGGGACTAAGGAGAGAGTCGTGTTGGAAGGATTATTTTACCAGCAGTGGCCTCTGTTGGGAAACTGATCCACTCAACTAAAAGCAGCAGAGACTCTAAAAAAATGTCATAAATGTGTCATAACTTTCAAATAGTTTAGGGGCTTTTGAGGAATCCATTTAAAAACTAGAAAGTGTTTGAGTGCAGTGTTGTGTTGTTAGCCAGTTTGGGAAAATATCTAATTGCTACCAGAATTATAATTTTCCTTTTATGCTCATTGCTATGCTAATTGTTGCCAGAATTATAATTTTACTTTTAGGCGCAAAAACTAGAAATGATTTGTCATTTGAACCTAAAAGACTCAGTGATGTTCAGAGATCAGCCCACGGGTACTGTCAATAAAAGTGACATAAACATAGTAAAATGGTGCAGTTATACAGACTAAACTCTACATACAGTTTCTAAATATCTACCTAAAGTATCCTCAGTACTTGCTATGGTACAGGTACTTGATTACATCTTTGATCATTTATATGTGGTAAGGTATCCGAGACCCGATGTCCACCACCGACCTTCTGGAGTAGCCATATTTTTAAGGTGTGGACTGATGGTATTCTCTGTCTGATAGCCAGAAACCTGGAGGGAAAAGTTTAAACTGAAGAAATAATTTTTAACATGTGACCATATATTGTCGTTGAATTGGAATACAACACAAAAGGTTAAATCTTCAACTTCCTGTTGTGATTTTTTTCCACAAGTCATTCTGATGTCATTAACACTCTCAAGTTGAGAGCATCACTAGCGACAGCGAGTGACTAGCATAAACCAACTTACCGTAGTTCCTCTGCCATTCATGCTAGTGACGTGTTTCCAGCTGATTCTGAAAGCCGACAAGGAGAGCATTTCATATATATTACATACATTACGGTAGCAATGCAGGGAAATGGAATCATGCTGTGATGTGCAGCACTCCGTACATATTACCTATGTTATGGTAATGCATGGAAGCTCAGCTTGTCGGCTTTCAGAATCAGCTGGAATCATGTTGCTAGCGCTGACGGTAGAGGAACTACGGTAAGTTGGATTATGCTAGTCACTCGGCTTCGGGTTCAAGGGTCAGACCCGCCTCCTCTCTCCTCCCTTCATATCCAGATATGGTCACTTCTGGCTACAAACAACAAACATGGTGACGATCAAATACCAAACTCCAAGCTTCAAATCCACAAACCAACGGGTGACGCCACGTTAGCCTCATCCATTCTATATATAGTGTATAGTACCAATCATCATCCTCAGTTCAGCAGCATAAACTAGAATTAGATAAAACATGCATTATATGTGTTTTATGCAGCATTAGGTCAGGGCTTGACGTGTCCTCATGTGAACTATAAAATAAAAGCCTTGTACAGTGTTGGGATGAAGCGGCGTGTCGTCCAACCTGCTCTTTCTAAATGTGCCTTTCATTCAGACAGCCTTTATAAATCTTGAAATGTGCTTTTTTGTCCTGTGAGAAATGGACATGTAAATGCTCTGAGCTAAATCATCTAACGAAGACAAAAAGTCATGTGCTTTTAGTCGCCATGGTTACGGTGAATGGTGCGACTCTGGCACCGCAACATGTGGAAATTAGTGAAATTTAGGTCATGTGTTAAGTTTGTAATGGTCAGTGGAGAACGTGTGTGGCAAACATAGAGGTCACGTGGCTAAATGTACAGTACATGCTAAGTGCATCTATTTTAGATCGTTTGGCCACAAGAGAGTAGAAAACATGACCTCAGAAACACCGCAAGAGGACGACCAAGGAGACAGGACGAGGACATGTACTGTACTTAGGTCAAATAAAAAGAGATCTCAGAAATGAAAGGGACGGCAGAAAGGATAAAAAAATTAGCTCTGTAAATTAAATATTCTCAAATTATATTTTTGCTTCATGACTTCAGTGACAAGCAATTACTGTTATTTATTACAGGCAAACAAAAGAGGACAAACACAGTGCTGGTTTAAAGGTCAGTGTCCGCAGGGTGCTACTGTGGATATAAAAAGTGTCACAGTGTGCTCCAGTGTAAAATAGGTTATGAATGAATAGTGTATGGAATGTACAATACATTATATATAGAGGTGCAGCGCTGTTGTTTAATAATGCACAGGGTTAAATATAAGGAGTCTGAATTGTAAGTAATGCTGATTAATTGAAGGTTTATGGATCCTTCTTGTTGTCTGTGTTGTTTATTACAAATTATTCATAAGGGGCAGAATCACATGTTTAAATAATTGTCTTCATGACTCTCCCATGCTGTGGTGGTTGAATCAAACCAGACAATGATGAAAATAGTGAAAGTCTGGCTCCCACATAGGACCCGATCCAGAGGAGGTTCATCGGACGTTTGGGACTCCAGGCGAAACCCACCACCGCCTCTCTGTCTTTATGTGTGTGCCTACTGAGTGATGTTGCCTGGAGTGAGGAGCAGTGTTTTTTGAAAGTCGAGCCATCAGTGGTTCCTCTTGCTTCCTCTCTAGAGTGTGTTTTCAACTCTGGTGCAAAGGTCAAACTCAAATTTGACTTGTTTTTTTGGGGCCACCGTCGACCAGTTGGTTTCAGTGGTTTCTGTTATTTTCCCTCAGACACACATTTCCCCAAAGAGTTACAAACACCATTAAAACCATAAATTATTAGATTTTGATCCATTTGGTCCAACAGCATGGGAAAGGTCTCAAAAAGCTGATCATTTCATTTGTTCATGTGTGTAGGGAGCATTGACTGTTTATAGAAATGGACGAAGCAAGTGCAAAAAACTGCAATTACCACTGTTGGCCAGTGGAGGCTGGCTCCAATTGACTTCAATTCAAAAATGGCAATTTTCAACCATGAGAGTCCGCTTTCTTTATCAGTGATCTGGAGGTCCATCTGAAAATCATTTCATCATTAAGTAGATATTTGGCTTCAAGAAGAGGAAGATTTGGCAGCGTGGTTACCTTGATTGACAGCTCTGGTCTCCAGTGAGACTGATGCTGAAGTCGAGTCTCAGACACACTGGGGCAGTGACCTCAGGTTAAAGGGATACACCCGCCTCCTCACTCCTCCCTTCATATGTAATTATGGTCAATCAGGCTCCAAACAACCAACGGGATGATGTCACACTTGCGTCGTCCATTTCTATTGACAGTCTGTTGCCGATGTACTCAATCCTGGTCCTCGAGGGCCAGTATCCTGCATGTTTTAGATGTGTCCCTCTTCCAACACACATCTGAAACATGCAGGATAGTGGCCCTCGAGGACCAGGATTGCCCACCCCTGATCTAGGGAAGTAAAAGTCGTAGCAAGGTTTCCAAGGGTAGTCCTGCAGA